>VZRF01005930.1:0-25403 GCA_013396875.1 Vireo altiloquus | reverse complement strand
AGGAGGGAAGGAAGGAAGGAAGGAAGGAAGGAAAGGAAGGAAGGAAGGAAGGAAGGAAGGAAGGAAGGAAGGAAAATATTCTCTTTAGAAATGATCCAGTGCTTAACAGAGAAAAATAAATGCTCCAGAGTGACAGTATTATACCTGAATAGGGATGCTTAGAAGACAATGGTTTATTTAAGATTTTAAGGTTTATTTAAGAAGATGTGTATTGACACTTTAGACTGATGTTTTTTCCCCGAACCAAACATGACTACTTTAGAGCTATGGCTGTGTCCCCCAACTCCTCCAGTTAAGCCATAACCACCAACCCTGTGATGGCTGCATCCAGATTCTGGGGGAGGGATGGCAACCTAGTAACCAAGGCTGTCTGAAACAGTGACTCAGAGGTGTTTCTGGTGTGCAAACATGACTATGAGTCAATTATTTTAGTCCATACATAGTGGGGAATCCAGGGCCCATTGTGTTCTCCTGCATGAAGGAAGGATTTCTCCTCCATGAAGGAAGGATTTCTCCTTTAATAGTAACAAAGTTACTAATCGATGATGGGCGATTCCTTGGCACAAGAGGTTCTTGGTAAGTGATTAATAGCATATTAAACTTAGCTAAGTGGTATAAAGGATTGGTTGAGCACATATAATCCTTTAGCCATAAAACAATCAAGTCTGGGAGCAGGATTGTACAGGATATGTACAGCAGCTGTACATACAGTCTTCTCTGAGAAGGGAGACTTTTCTGAACCTGTAATTCAGTATCAAGGTCTCCCTGATCAACTTTGTCTGACCCTGTCCTCTATGCAGTTAGTAATCAAGTCTGCTTTGCTGCTGAATCTTGTTAAACCAATGTTCAATTTACCATTGAATTTTCTTTGTTCATTGGTTTATATCAATAAAGTATATTGTTGCTTCTTTCTTGAAGGTGAAGTCCATCACTCCATTCATAACAACAACTTACTTCTGAATTTGGCCATTCAAGGGAAGTAAATAACATGGAAGTGTTTAAACTCACCTGAAATTTCACTGGTGACTCCATATGCAGCGCTCAGTAATGGGTATAATATCAAAGTGACCCTCTCATATCACTTACTGAAATATGCAGCTGAGATCCTTGATCTCCCTGGGGACTATTTACTCTTCAGTTCTCCCTAGTCAGTTGTTATAAATGACAGGAAGATTAGTTATGCAAGCAGTATGGTTTGGTAGATTAAAATGGATTACAGCCTGTGTCAGGGAATTCACAAATTCTTGAGTCGTAGCTGATTTTTATCAAGAAAATTCCCAGCAGAATTTGAAAGAATGCACTTGCACAGGATTTTCTACAATATATGGGTATGAGAATTTATGACCTTTTAGTTGAACATTGGAAAAAGCTTTAAAAATTCTGTTGCAGAGACATTGTTGTAAAGTTTAGAAGGCAATTGAATTCTTGAATTCTGTTTGAATGCTTACTAACACACATAATGCATATGCAATTTTTAAACCTTAAATTTAGGGGTTTTTATCGGTATGCTGAATTTTTATTTTTGTTCTAGCAGCTGAGTGAATCTTTCACTATTTTGCATGTACCCACATTTCAAAATACTAATGCTATCCTAAAAATCATAGATAACACCAGTTTTATTCCTCACTTTTTAGAATTTTCCTGATGGGAGGGTCATCTTGGTTGCCTACATTAGAAATCAAAATGCTCCAATCAGCAAAGAAATGTGTGGGGTGCCCTGAGTGAAAGTTGTTTCTTTGCAGCATTTCAGCCTGGATAAATAAAGGATCAGAAATTACTATAATCCCTGAAATTTTTTCTCAAGTGTATTTCTTAAGGCTAGATGAGGAGTTTGCCAAGACACGGAGAGCTGAGCACAAAAATGTTAGCCACATATAGTTTGCATGGCAAAGCTAACTCTTACCTCTTTCCTGGTATGAGTATTTTAATGATGTCATGTAACCAAGTTTAATCTCTAGAAGTTAGGTCTTCTAATGGCTGAAAGCCATTAGGATTTAACAATGATTTACATCCCTTCTGTAGTAATTACATTAGATTTGAACATCCTGAGCTTATGTTACAATTCACTGCTTCATTTCTCAGGGTTTTTCTATCCTGGACATCAGCAAAAGGTACTTCTCTCAGAGGATGCTCAGTCGTTGGAACAGACTCCTTAGGGAAGTGGTCATGGTGCCAAGACTGTCAGAGATCAAGGAGTTTCTGCACAATGCTCTTAGTCGTATGGTTTAGTTTTGCACAGTCCTGCAAGGAGCAGGAAGTTTAACTTGATGATCCATATGAGTCCTTTCCAGCTTGAGGCAGTCCATGATTCTGCAAAAGACATGAAATTTTCAGCATTTTGTTTAATACTACTCTTAATAATATCTCTTAACACAGATCCATACAGGCTAACCAGAAAGAGAAAAAGAGGACAGAAAAAAAAAAAGCAGAGTAGAGGCTGTGAAACACAAACTCCCCAATACAGTTTTGTAGTCTATGCAATGTGCAATTTCTTTGCTATTGGCTGTAAGTTTGTGTCTCCCAACCTGCAGGCTTTCTTATCCTATGGTGACTAAGACTGATAGGAGAATTAAGCAGAGGGGACATTAGAATACATGTAGGGTAGCCTAGGGATGGAAAAAGTAAACCTCTAATTCTTTAATTTGGATGGAAATGACACCTGAGCTAAGCCAGGAGCAAAACTCACTTGATAAATGGGAACTGAACAAGCAGTTAGGTTTTTGTATTTGTAATACACAATGGTTGTTTACAAAGGATGCCAGGGATTTTTGCTAAGTATTTTTTTTTTTCATGCCATAGGTTCTACTAAAGGCTTTGAAGGCTCTCATCATGATTCATTTTAAATACATTTCTTAAAAGGCCAGATTGAAGAGGTCATACTTTTGCATTCTGCATGTGCTTTATTTTGTATTTGACTGTGAGAATGCATGCTATGGGCAATGATAAATATGTCTTGCATTTCTACAAGAGACTAAATCCTTTTGTTTAAATCAATAGGGCAAATTCATTCTTCTATCCAGCGTGTTTGCACTGGGGATGAATTTGACTCTGTTTTACACATAAAAGATAGCTGAAAATTAGAAATTGCTGCTTACTGTTCAATATCTAAAAAGTAGAATGTTTTAATGTGATTTTGATTCATGGTTTTTTTTTCAGCTTGTATGATCCAGAGCTTTAAGAAAGGTAGTAATTAAAAAAATGCCATGTAAGGTTGTATTATTCCATTATAACAGTACGGTAAACAGTTGGTTGCATTAAAATTGAGAAAGGATCAATAAAAATGAAAGCAGCTGAATGGCAGTCATTTAATTTGTTTGCTCTATGAATATGAAGGGAATCCAGTAGCTATTTTTCACTTCAAGAGCATAAACACTAGAAAGAAGACAGCATGATATGACTTTACAGGTATGTTTTTTGGTGGAAAATTGGATATTCTGCTGAGTGATTGAACTATACATCTATGTCATTTTGTTTTGTATAGCTTCTTATATTAATTGCATGTTTGGTGCATTTTGGGAACACAATTATGTTTCCCATTTTTTCCACAGAATGTGTTATTGATTCACACGTAGATTTTTCTCCTTTTATTCACACTGTTTAGTAGAACCTTGCTTTGTTCTCTTTTTGGAAACAACCAGTGAGTTGTCAAAATAAAATTGTTCTCAGTAATGTTGGCAGGGCTAAGACTGAGACATACTCTACATTCCTGCATTGCCTTTCTTTTAACACTTGGCTTTATCACAATTTAAGTAGCTGAGTGTTGAGTAAATAACATCTTGTGAGACAGTTAGAAAAAGTAATTTTAAATTATAATTATAATTTAAATTTATAATTTAAGTTATTATTTAAATTTATAATTTTTAATAAAAATGAGATCTCAGGGTTTCAAAAAGTTATGTTTTTTCATTGGAGGAATTGGCTGAAATAGCTGTTGTGCTATGGTACTTGGTGTGATGGGCTCAAAATTTCTATCTTAGGCTGTAGTGTGAATAAAATGTGTGCAGGTGCTCTACAATGAAAACAGACAAAGTAAAGTTAGAGGAAGGAGTAGCTCAATCTCTCATTATTTCTTGCAGGTTTTTGTGTTTCCAATCGATGTATGTAAGCCTGTAATTCTCTCATATAGTGTTTAATCATACACAGCTACTCCTGTGAGGTAGAGACATAGAACAACTGATCTACTCCAACCTACAAAGAGATTAGTGGCCTTACTCTTTTTATGTATTTAAATCCTTTTTGTGCTACTTCACCTGAAAGACTTGCTTAAAGTCATAGAGGAAATCAAAGCTGGAAACTAATTCTGCATTTATCAAGTTAGTTCCACAACCTTTGTAAGGGACTTCCCTTTTCTTCTGATCTGTAGACTAATCTCCAGCTGAGAGAACCACCTATATTTGCATCCCACGAGGCTAAAGATCAAAGCATTAGACACTGGCTTCTCGTTCAGAGCTGTGTTAACAGAATTCAAGTGCCTAGTTAAAGCAGTTCAAATGGGTTGCTAATATTGTTGGATATAATTTTGTGTGTTAACTTGAACAAATAGCCATGGACACCTTGCTGAAGCAGTGATCTGTGGTAAGTGATCTTCTATTCCATATACTGGTATGTGGATTGCCAGTTGTTCTTAAAATTTCACTGCCTCCAGGGGTTTTACATCAAAGTTTGGTCACAGCCAGTGAGGTGACACTATAGACTGCCCTAGTGCTGCCTAGGCAAAAGTGCAACATTAGAACTGATGAAGATGTGTTTTTGCTGTGATCATAAATACTGTGCTTGGGCACCCTGTGATGGCAGGACAGCATAAATATCCCCTGTCTTATTTAAACCATGCTTCTTTCAAACCACAGCTCAGAAGCAACTGTGGCAAGATAGGACTGGAAATATGAAAGGATGAATTTCCCTGTCACCCACTACGTCACCTGCATAAAACAAAAAAAAATCCTTATGTATCTTACAGTTCTTTTTCTGTATTTTATGAAATATTAGATGATCACAAAACCTCTGCTGTATAGGAAGTTCAACTCTTATGAAGGCTTGGAGCGCTACTTCTGGTACGGTCTTTAATGCAGATGGTGAGAGTGTCATATATATTTCTTTTTAATTCATTAGATTTAAAACAAAAATGGTCACATAAGTCACAGATAATCAGAGAAGCATATTATACACCATAATTTCTCATTAAGCAAGTCCATATGGCTCCACTTTTTTTTGCTTTTCATCCAAAAAATAATTGTGACTAGGAATTTGTTCCTCCATTAGTGCCGTTTGTTAATTCATATGGCTGCTCACTGTGAACTGGACAAGTGTCAGATATCTGTTTCTCAGAAACTGTTTTCCAGATTTCTTTAATCAAACACCTCAAAAATATCTCCCTTTTTCCCTAGGCTGTATGCTAATTGAAAACAGATATCTCAGACACTTAGAGGTATATCACAACAGATTTTAAGGTCTGCCCAATTTAAAAGGTAGTAGTTAATAGACTAAGTTGGGCTTTTTTTCTATTTTCAATGTAATCTTATGTGCACTGACCATCTGTATAACCTCTTACAAATACTGTTAAGCAGCTGGAGTGAAATCCTGTCTCTTTTGAAGTCAAAGGCAAAATTCCCACTAAGTTTAGAAAAAACCAGTATCACACTCTCAGTTTTCATCTCTGTTGCCTTTAAATGTATAGAAGTTTTTCTGTCTGCTGAATAAATTTTACACAGAGTATAACAAATAAAGTGCTGAGTTATGTGAAGTTGAGGAATGTGTCACAATGGCCACTCTTTCATGCTGAATATGTATGTCCACTATTCCCTCAGCTTTTCTAAAAATATTATGTGTGAGAAGATGGCTGCAGAGGTAACTTGCACATGTTATCTAGTTTTTCTGGGCTAGACGCTGTACCAGCAGCAGTTATTATTCCTTTTTCCTCTGTGCTATTTCCACTTCAAATGTTTATCAGCTGCAAATGACCTACCCATGGAAGAAACAGAGAGGATGAAAGACAGGAATGGAGAAGGCCAGTGGTAAATATTGCATACTTCCATTTTGATTTATGTATAGGAATACCTTTCACTGATCTTTGTACTGGATGAAAGGATGTTTTTAATTTTGCCCTTGAAGCATTGACAAGTATTTTTGTCAATATGCTGTTGCTGTCAAACATTTCAGAGACAGAGAATCTGTATCAACTCTAAGAACTTTGTAATGATAATGATGCTTTTTTTTTTGTTTCACATAGTCTTTTGCATTGTTCAGGTGAGAGTTGTAGATGTGTTTTGTAAGTCTGCATTTAGCTTCTGTTTCTGCTCAGGTAAAGCTGATAATTCTACAACACTTAATAAAATATTTTATTGAACTGAATTTAACACCTAGTGATCTGCTCAAAATAGTATTCCACAAAAGTTTATCCATATGTCTTTAAACGTTATCCTTGTCTCAGTTTGTCAATATGTAAATTTTATGACTCTTTACCTTCTCTTTCTTCACATAGAAATAAATGAACTTAACTAGAATTTCTGCAACATTTTAGAAAATCTGCTTTCAATGAGATAAATGTGGTAAAAATAAAAATGCTGTTAGTGATGCTTTACTGTTATTTCTTTTTGTACAAAAGATTTTGTTGCAATAAGTAAATTATTTAGTTTTTTAGTGTAAATGCTGCTGTTATTGCTATTGTTATTGCTATCATTATTGAGGTGACGATGAATAAAAGAGAGAATGCTCCAAGTTTTTTCTCTCTGTGTAATCATTTGAGCCTGGATTTTTGTAACTAATTTCAAACAATCAGTATACCTTTTGCTTGATAACTCATCACAGTTAAGTTTAACCTCAAGGCAGAGACTGGAGGAATGAAGTCACTCCCATCATAAGAGAAGATCATGTTTAAGATGGCCTGAGGAACCCAATGAGGTGCAACTCAGGGTCCTGAGGAAGTTGGCTGATGTAGTTTTTGGGTCACTCTCCCTCACATTTCAAAAGTCCTGGCAGTCAGGTGAAATCATCAGTGACTGGACGACAGGGAATATCATAGCCATTCTTAGTAAGAAGGACCGTTGGAATTACCAACCAGTCAACCTAACCTAACCAGGCACTTGCCTGGCAATATTACAGAAGAGATTGTCCTGGAAGGTGTATGAAAGCATGAAGTATGAAAGGCAGGGAGGTGCCTATAGACATCTCACATGGCTTCACCAAGGGCAAATCATACCTGACCACCCCCGCAGCCTTGTATGGAAGGACGAGGTGGCCTAATCAGCAGACAAGGGAAGAACTATAGATGTCACCTACCTGGACTTCTGTAAGGCCTTTGATACAGTCCCTTACGTTGTCCTGGACACTGAACTGGAGAGAGAGAGATTTCACAGACAGACTGTTAGATGGATAAGGGATTGTCTAAATCCTTTGGCCATGGCCAAAGTGTCTGTTTGTCAATGCCTTGATGTCCAAGGGCAAACAAGTAGGAAAAGGACTTGGGGATACTGGTGGATGAGCTGGCAACGTGTGTCTGCAGGACAGAAAGCCAACCACATCCTGTGTTGAATAGAAAGAAAATATACCCAGAAGGTCAAGGGACATGATTCTGCCCCTCTACTCTGCTCTCATGAGACCCTACCTTGAGTACTGAGTCCAGCACAGGAAAGGCTTGGGGCTGTTGGAGTAGGTCCAGAGGAGCAGCACAAAAATTTCAGGTTCCATTTAATACTACTTCTATTGCAACAAAATGCAAGCTGAATTCAGATACAAAAGTGATGTGTTGTTTTGAGGATGGTCTGTGTTTTAATAGAGACTTTCTGAGAGGCCCATTTACATCATTATTCTGTAAAATGTGTTTTAATTATTTAATCTGTAAAGAAAAAGGGAACTGGGTTTATTTCTCAGTTGCAAAGATTTTTTCAGAGCTTCCTAAAATAAGAAAAAATAAGGAAAAAAATAATTGGCAAAGCACATTATTTTTCCAGTCACTGCCAATATGAGATGGATTGTGTATGAGAAATGAAAGTGAAATACAATGAAGATCCACTCTCTGCATTCTTGGCTATAAAATGTGCCTTTGTGCGCTGCAGTCACATCCCTCTGGCATGTTGGAATGGAGCCCCCAATGGAGACAGAGCCAGAAGACATGTAAATCACAGGAAACAGACAAGTTTGTAATTACCTTCTGAAAGTGATTATCTCAGATATTCAAAATCACTTGCTACTCCTGCTTCGTAATGAGAGGTGAATGGTGATATTTTAATAAATGAAAAAAGTCTCTCCGGAAAAACTGAAAAACATGAGAGAGCTCTCAGCAAGCTCTCAGCAAACTTCTGTGGATGACAACAAAGAAGCCTACCTGGATTTTCAAAAAGCTTTTAGCAAGGTCTCTCATCAAAGGGACTGGTACTGTAGAATTTACCATGGCATAGTCTCCACACGAATTGAATAAAACTTCAGCTAATTAAATCATGTACTTTGCATCTTTCTTTTCTTACGATATGTCTGAGGCAATTTATACCTGGATATTATTTCACATTGAATGCACAGTATGCTGAAGCATATTTAATTTCATCTGAAAGGTGAAAAAGAATACTTCAGGACATATTTTAGGAAACAGAGGTACATTTACTTCTCTTTCAGACTGAGTTTTCATTCACTTCAATAGTAAAAACTACAAATCAGAAAGTTTACCAGGGTGATGATTGCACTACGGATTTGGAGATTTATACCTCTGTGAAATGTCAAAATATGTAGTCAAAAATAGCAAAGTGAGAAAAGCACAGAAGGTATGTTGCAATGAAACTTTGCTTGCAGTGTGGGTGGTTCCGTAGAACTAGAAGATATAGTTGGGAGATCATTGTAAGAGCATTCCGGGGTAGTGGGACTGAGGTGAAACCAGAAGAATAATTAGTGGCAGAAGAAACCCCTACCAGATATACCCTAAAGATTGATGGGAATATTTCTATTGCATCTTGGGCAGATAATTACATAGAAAGAGCTGTAGACAGGAATCCTCTAGTGGAAGATTATTTGCATATTCAGAAAATAATTACCAGCAATGCCTAGCTGATGGCTTTAGCCTCCAGTTGTTCACCAGCATAACTCTGCAGTGTTTATTTGCTGCCCTTTGCAGCAGACTTTTGTCCAAATAAGGACTGATGGATCAGATCCTTTAACATTGTTATAAATATTGAGAACACCAATGAAAAGAATGTTTTTTTTTAAAACTTGTTTAAAACCATTTTCATAACACAACCATGTAAATTTCTGTTAACATCATACCAGGAACTTTATTGTCTCATAAATGATTTATAAATTAAAAACTTCTGACATTCACGAGAAGAAGAAAATTTTAAAGAGATAGCAATCCAACAAATATGAAAGGCACACTATTTTATATCAGCTTGTGGTTTAGTCAAAGCTTCAATCACAGTCTTAAAAATGTGCAGTGATGGGAATTGGACCCATGAGACTTTGAATCAAAGTAGCATAATAACATTGCAAAACTTTTTGTAAAAGAGTGAAAAATATCTTGTGTAAAGATTTGTTGTATAAAATCTGCAAACCTTGGTTTCATCCAAACAAAATTAGTGGGACTCTTGCAGTAGAGATTTCTGTTTGAAAAACCTAGAGGGATAGTTGAGGATTTGTGAATAAGGATAGAAAATGAGTTTGCTTGGCATACATAAGGGTTCAGACATAGGGTGATACTTTTGGCTTAGCTTTGACTCTGACATCGCATCATCTGCATTCCTAAGACAGACACATATTGCACTGTCGGTCTTTTTTTTCATTAAAAATGTATTAAGATGTTTTTATTGTGTTTGACAGAATATGTCATTTTTAGAACAAAGTTAAATTTGTAGTGACTTGCATAATTTTTCAATACATAACAAACCTATTTCTTAACTTCAAAGAATAAAACATCCAGAGAGTCATTCTATTAAAAATACAATAAATAAAAGAAAGACTCACTGAGACAACTCAATGTCCACTGAAATTGAAGTGCAATACCTGAAGTTCCATGAGTAAGAAAACAAAAATCTCAAGTCTGTATGATCTCAAGTCTTACTGGTAAACTTGGAATAATAAGTCTTTTAATGCCTTAAAGTCCCTATTTCCTGAAGTAAGATATTTGACTTACTGATGGGTGAAAGGAATAATATTATTTATTAAGGTTCTACAAAGTCTTATTCCTCTCTGTATCACCACATCCACACGAAGTAAAAGAATAAGATGTGACACTCAAACTTTGTTTTGTTTCTGTTGTTTGGGTTGGTTTGTCTGGGCTTTTTTTCCAATTTAATGCAGAATTTAAAAACTTGCAAGAATTTTGGGAACATTGTCAAATGATACAATGGCACAACAGAATGGAGCCATATGTTTAGAAACCATAATCTTGCTGATGAATTCATGTGTTATAAAAAGAACATAACCTACTGATTTTTTTAATTATAAAAAAATATATTTTTAAAATAAAATTGTATTATAAACTTAAAATCAGTACTGATAGTGCTTGAAACAGCCAAGAAAGAAATTACTATTTGAGAGAAAAAGAATCTCCAATTGCAAAATAGCAACAGCGTTTGAAACAAACATTGTTTACATGGAGCCACCTTGGAAGAAATATTTGTTATTAAATATGTTGAAATATCATAGTGACAAAGCAAAACTTCTTTGCAGTAGAGGTAGGAAAAGAACCTGTTCATCTCTCTCTCAGCTTACAATAGGCTGCAAGATACAGTGAAGAAGTAAATATATTTTGACACATAAAACCATGTCATCCTTCCTGATAATTTATGATTTAAGGACTCCTTAAATCCTCATGACTTTGAGTTCCTCTAGAATAGATGCATGCAGTTCAGACATTTCTACAGTTTTTTTCCTGGCTTCCAGCTTCCCAGTCTAATCTGGGATGAAGCCTATACCCAGCCAATTGTGGTCTAGGTGTCCCATGCAGACCTTCTTGGGATTCCTGAGATTGTGGAGCCTTGAATATCTTCACTGACCATTGCAACAGAGCACAACAGCTCTTCCAATAACATATAGAAAACCTGCTGGCAGACTAGAAAGTTCATTTCCAGGAATTAAGTAGAGAAAGTGAAATATGACCAGGCCATCAGTTTTCCCAAAGCACAGCTATGGAATCTTTAAGGACGGTGAGTGGTAGAATTCTCAGTTATACTCATCTTGTGAGAATAATAAAGTCCATTCAACTGCATTTTTCCTCTAAATGCCATGCTCTGGGATTTTACTACTACAAACAAAAAGAAAAATGTCGCTACCGAGTCACAAACACCAGCAGTGCCTGATGTTTTCCTAAAGGGTTTTAATTTACCTGAAGCATAGAGGGGTTTTAAACTAATTTATCTTGTGAAATATGAAAAGGTCTAGTAACTGCAATCGATCAGAAGATGGAAGTAGTCTTTGCTATAGAGAGTTCGTTGGTTAAATTATTTTAGAGAATAAAAAAGAGAATTTTCAATTCAAAATAAGATAAATAATAATAACTCATTAGGATTTACTTTACAGCTAATGTTACTTAAAAATATATATATGTCTTTTGAAACTTGTTATTAGAAGATGGTAGAAGTTACTTTGCTGTAGTAGCACCACTTTTATTTAGACAAGATGGACAATAAAACAATTTGTGTAGAGTATGTAAATTATTAATTTTATGCATGCATGTTTCTTTCAGCAGGATTAAGCACTACTTTTATTATTTTGCTGAACTTGGCTAGAGGCAGATCCTTACAGAGAGTATTATTTAGATATGTCAGAAATATTTGCTAAATTTTATATGCCACATTTCCGTAAACATTTTAACTAATATCTTTACTTCTGTTTACATGGCTCAAAGGTTTAATTTAGACAAGAAAGTTAATCTGGATTTGCACAAAAAGCATGAATATTAAGCAACAAGAATATACTCGTGTTTACCTGCTTGCTTGTTTGCTTTTCTTGTTCTTGTCTCTTGTTCATTTTTTCATGTTAAATTACTTGCAAGCCAGGATTTCTTGATTTTTCTTTTTTTTTTTCTTTTTTCTTTTCTTTTTAATATGTTATGACTGCATACATTTTTATTTTTCTGTTTAATGAGACTGGAATTAAGGGACTATGTACCCATAGTTTTTTACTTAACCATCATTATAAAAATCAGTAAATATCTTTCATGTTCTTTAAAAAAGATTGATAAGAAACTAAAAGCCAAACATGGGGCAAGGTTAAGACTTAGCAAGACTTTCAGTAATTTGTATGAAATCATTGTGGCCCTATGTTCCCCTGAAGTCCAACGGCTCCCAAGTCAGTTCTCTGCAAGAATGTGAAAATCTGCCATAGATCTATAGCATTTTGCATTGAAAAAAACTTATGGCAAATAAGTTGCTGTCAAAGAAGCCTCTCTGGAGATCTGCAAATCACTCATTTGAGTAAGTCCTGATTTAAAAGAACTCATGTCTGTCATAATACCAACAATGATGTGATGAAATGTAATTCGATTCGACTCTTCTAACCTTCAGGAAATTAAAAAAACATATACTGTACTAGCGTTACAACTAAGTGGCATCCCACAAACTAAGATTACTATGTAAAAGTTATGAGGGCCTCTGACATGGGAAATAAAGCATCAGGATTTAGAATGTAATATGTTTTAACTTGCAGATCAGTAAGTGTGTTAGTAAATAAGCCCTTTTAGATCTGTGTGTAAAAATGAAGCCACAAGAGTGGCACAGGAAATTCATAGTTTCTTCCATACTTAGATGCCACCTTTTGATTCATACCAGGTAAGACATTCACTGTGCAGTCTTGGGCCTAACTTCTGCCTTCTAGCACCACTGCTAAACCACATCATCATGACTCATAAACAGTGATCTACTGACTTGTTGAAACTGTGCTGTTGATTACTCTAGGAAATCAATGGATTTTATTTGTTGGAATGTATTGATAAGAAAAATTATTCCAATATTAGCCTTCTAAACCATTAGGGATTTTTTTTTCTGAAGGCTGTAATTTACCACTTTGGAATCAGAGAAGAGATCTGCTGTAGGGGAAAAGGAAAACAGATATTTTATGAATATACTCTTAAGTCAGTGAATGTTGAAAGTCAGGACACAGACTGTATATTTACCTGCCCAGCAACAGAGGTTTTCTTACCAGCTTACAAGAAAACACCAGACAATTTCTTTATTTAACATTTTTAATGTCATGATCTGCTTTTGAATGTTTCTAGTTTTGTTTTGCATCTTTTGCAGAGTCAGTACTATGATCCAGACAAGAACTGGTGCTAATGTCAGTGGTGGAAACACAGTGGGACTTTTCAGTAATAAAGACTAACACCTGAAACATACATGTCTTGGTAGATCCCTGTTTTTCTTCTCTGTACATCCTTGTCTGCAAGTATCAAAACAACCCAGTCAAGTATCACAAGTTGTTGCACATTTATGATATCCTGCCGCTTGAAGTTAGTTTTATTTCTTTTTTAAATACTTGTTTTCCATGAACAAAAAAAAGATTTGCTTGTGACAATCCTGACATCCTCAGCACTTACTGTGTGTGAGTGATGGGTGGTATGGTGAATGAATCTGAATTGCAATACTCTTCTTGACTGTTTTGCTCAGTTTAAGTAGAGAGCACAGAACACATTTGCATTAAGCATAGTCTCTTTCAGAAGAAGAAATGAGCACTTGGAATTTGAAGACTGTCAAAAGCATATTTTGTTGAAAGGGAAGCCTTTTGATTTTGGCATGTTTCACTAATGGGTTTTCTTGACAGAATTTCTTTCTGAGCATCCATTTTCTACTTTCTAATATCTTGTCACTTGGACTTTAAATCTTGCATATTGTCCTTTTCCCTGAAGAGAGAAATTTCAGCTACTGTTGGCTCTGCTGTTAAATTTTACACCTCAGTGATAATAAAATATCAAAGAAGCTATTTCATGGCCTTTTAGCAATGTAGATGGATGGATTCAGATCAGAGAAATGGATTTGGCCGTAGAACTCATCTAACATATGCCCTTATTTAATTGATGATAGATCTATTAAATGCAAAATACAGGACTGGAAATCAGTGTTATACTTTAATTCCAGTTACGTGGCTTTTTTATTTTTTTCTTTTTTTTCAGGTCACTGAAACATTTAAAAGATGCTGAAGTTTAAACCACTGGTGCCCATAGTTAATAGGAAAGACTTGGAAAGCAGATGGTATGATGAACCACAAGTGCAAAGCACAAATAACTTGCTAATCCCTTTGAGATAGGATATTACTCTAAACATGCCAGTCTTGATTTATTGCAATATGTATGGCTTTTTTCTTTTTATATCCTTTTTGTGTGTGTGTGTCTAGTAAAAGTTTTATATTCAGTATTGTGGGCTATAGGGAGGAACAAGAAAAGATGCTGAAATAAATATATTTGTCACAATGAAGCTGTTGCCTTTGTGACATTCTTCCTTCAGTGCTTTGTGACCAGGTTTTATGAATCAATTCAACAGCACTACCCAAAAGAAGGCAATTACTGCCCTGATCATTTGACTGAAATGACAGAAATAAGGTTAACATTGATAACACGAGGTCTAGGGCCCAAGCTGCTTAGTGCAGGTTTCCTGGAGAAACTATTTGCACCTACAGAAATACTGTAAACATCATCACTTGAAATTATTAAAATTCACACTTCAGCTTCCAAATGTATGCAGTAGAATTTTAAAGAGGCAATTAAAAAATCATTTATTTTATGTCTTACCTTTGAAGTATTAGGACATTCGCACAGATAAATGTTTTCCTTTTATGGAAGCGTTTTGACTTTATTATTGAGTGAGGTAATGAATAATAGCATAAATAAAACAACTTGGAATTGCCTTATCTCTGACATCTTCATAAAGACATGCTTGCCAATCCTACTTGTATTTCCCTCCTAACACCCTCTAACAAAATATTATGTATTGATTTCTTTTGGAACAATGCCTAGTAATTTCACCTTTGACGAACTGACAACTTCCAAATGAAAACGTATTTCATTGCAGAAGTACACAGGTCTTCACAGCGGGTAAAATGTAA
The DNA here is from genome assembly GCA_013396875.1 of Vireo altiloquus. NCBI lineage: Eukaryota > Metazoa > Chordata > Aves > Passeriformes > Vireonidae > Vireo > Vireo altiloquus. Next base: position 10,391 of record VZRF01005930.1, on the reverse strand, counting down.
TTTAAAGTACACTATTTGTAAGGCAGCATTCTTCATGTGAGTGAATGAAAATGCCACAGGCACAGTGTATAGTTCTTTTTGAGGTTTAGGCTAGTGAAGTTAGGCTGACCTCTTCATTATGTGTTAAGGAACAATGTTTAGTTTAATGTAAAATTACTTGGTAAAGAAGAAAGAAAATAGTTAAAACTTTCTTAATAAAGACTAGTACTTCTTTGGGCTTCACAAAAATTAATTGCTGACACTTTGGTTTTTAGCAGTTTCTTATCAAACACAGTTAGATTTTTTAGGTGTTAAGCAGGTTCCCTCACATGATGATTGCTGTATTTGAAACCTGGGAGAACCAGGATGGATGTGTGAACAAGTGCTAGATGTGTGAGAAAGAGGGAGAACAGAAAATAAAAGGAATTTTCATGGGTTTTTTGTTGCCTTAGAGTTTAACGATTTGTAAATAGATTTGTGTCTACAGTTTCTTTCTTTTTTAAAATTAATTACTTTTTTCCTCTAATCACAGTCAAAGTAATTAAGTAATCTTCTACTCTTTTGGACTCATAAGTTATGATCCCAACATGAGGTAAAAAGGAAGTAAATCAACGTATCTTTGATTAATATTTTGCACCATATTGCTCCCACAAAGAAAATCAGAAGCTCTCTGCCCTATGTTGCAAACAGAGCATATGACCTGGCTTACCTACTGGAAAAGACTCAGCAGATGAGACATACAAAGTGGTTCCTAAAATGCAATAATATAAGAAAAGGTAGGTCATTAACTTGCAGAGAAAATTTGTTGTTCACTAAAAGCTTCAGTAAGCTCTCTAATTTCAGAGATGGTTTTGCTAAACTTTCAGCGACTTGAAAAAGATTAGTTTCCATAGTTAGAGAATTCATCTATTCAAAAGAGAACAAAATGGACATAGCATAGCATTCAGAATTATGGTCGCTTCTCAGTATTTTGGTCTTTATGTCTAGATTTATGACAGGGAATTTTTATGTCTGAATCCTGTGCCATTTTGACAATGGAAAATTAGTTAATTTTACTATACTTTCTTTGTGTCCAGTCACATCTCAATGTCAATATTTGTAACTCAAAAGTTTTCTAGGGGCATATCATATATATGGAACCAATAATTAATTCATTACTCATCTGAATTGTTTAATGACCGCAGGAAAGCCACAATATTAACACAGTTAAAATGATTATACACAAATTTCCCAGCCTGTCCTTTCCTCTGGTGTATGTCCTTCCACATGTTTTGACTGACATTTTGTCTCTCCTGAATGAGAGGCAATATTCTGCCAAGTTATCAGCATCCTCAGTATCTCCTTCTGAAACATGAAGTTCAACATGAGGTGTTTTTCCTCCCTCTGTCGGGTTTATATATGTGGGAGATTTTCACTGAGTGGTTTGGTTTGGTTTGGTTTAGTTTGGTTTGATTTTTTCCCCTCTTTTTCTCACAGCCCACACTCCCCTCTCAGAGACTTTGAGCTAAAGCCAAAGACTAACACAGTTGCCTTCCACCCCCAGCTCCCTTCAGGGGCTGCCATTTGTCACCTCCTGAGTCCCCAACCCAGGCAGGCCTGTACCACACAGCGGGTCATGGGACCTGGGCTAGAAGAAGAAAAACCACTGTCACTCTTCGGCAATTGTTAGCACTTTCTATTGGGTTACATTAGGCCATAACTGCAGATTAATTAGTTTTATCAAGACTTCGTTTTGTCCTCCTGTAGAACAAAGTTCGCATGTGAAATGTAAAACTCTTCATACCGTGAAATTCCACAAGAGATTTCTTGTTTTCTGAGTCTTATTTTAGTAAACTGCAAAGCAAATTGATATTTTGACAGATGTGCTCTTTTAATTAGCTGTTTCTTGACTTATTTTATACACTTTTAAACCTAGAACTGTGATTTAGTTCACAAGCATGTAAAACAGTCCAAGTAATAAGGAAATAACTCTGAGTCAGTCTTTCTGCCTACCACTTAAAAGTGTTGTCTAGACCCATATTTCAAACTTCTGGATGGTTCATTCAATCATTTCATGCTTTAAATTTCTGTATTTCCTATTCTGACAAGTTTTTGAAAAACAGATAGAAAAAGAATTGGCTTCTCAGCTAAATAAGGCAATCAAACACTCAGTTTGAGGATTTCAGAAATCAAAAGAATAAATACAGAAGTCAGTCAGTATTTTCAGAAACAGTAGTCAGGGAGAAATCTTTGCAACTGGTACCAAATGAATTTTAAAAAGCGTCGTAAGCACATTACTTTTTGTGTCAGTCCAAATCTGTGTCTGTGCTGAAGTTTCACTGCTGCTGTTTTGCAGAAAGCAGAATCCTGTGGATCCCAATTACAGGCCTTTTCTGTAGGCTAACATCACAGAAGCTGAAAATTTGGAGTCACCTACTTTATCTCTGAGTCTTGTCTTTGAACTGCAGTAATAAAGGCCAATTTCTGTCATTATTTCTTAACAAGTATCTGCAGAATGCAGGAAGTTTTTGAAGGCAAGTCAGTTTCCTGTAGAGTTAAATAGAATTATTCAGCTACAGAGACTGTATTGTGAATAGAGATATGCACACTTTTTCATTGGTGCAGCATGGTGAGGAATGACTCAAACCCAAAGCCTACTAACCTCATACTGGTTTGACAAGTACTATGGGCTTCCTACTGTTGCTTCAATTAATGAAAAGAAATTCAGAAAAAAATGTGTTGAAGACAGCAAAATATTGAACCTTGGTGGATCTTCATAGTCCTAACCGTGTGGGTCCTTGCCAACATCTCAAAGACTAATAATCTTTCTCACAAATGCACTTAAGCCACAGTAATTTAGTACTGCTATGCATCTGTAACTTTTAATTATCTGTTTAATCAGGCTGTGAATAAACTAAAGTAGGTTAATTTGAAAAATCCTATTTGGATGTAGTGTTTTGACTGGCTCTGAAACATAGCCAGCACCCAGTGAGATTATAGTAATGAGGAAAGATGGATATTTTTTCTGGAATTTTTATTATTAATTTAGATATCCCACAACATCACTTTGCGTATTTCAGGAACCAGACATTTATTATTTTCAATTAATATATCACATAGTCACAAAAAAAGCAATGATTGGTGAAAGTCTAGATATGATGGAGAAATATTTATGGTTATGTTTTATATCTTGCCAGTCCTGTCTTTTGAAACTTTTCCCTTCAAGATAGCCTGCTAAGTAAAACTGTGCTGTGTATCTATGTGATGTGAACAAGTGCTGTACTTGCCTTATCCAGTTTATAGCCTGGAGAAATCTGTTATTACACAGCATCTTTTGACTACTTGAAGACTGTTCGTTTGCATGTTATTAAGGTGTAATAGTAGACTCATGTCTGTAATGTGTGTTGTTAATCTTGATGTTCATTATCTCCACTGCATGCCTCCAGGGACTGCTATTTACACTGCTATGGAAATGCTAATTAATTTCTGTATTCAAAGTGTCAGCAACTCATTTACAAAAAAGTATTGTACTACTTATATTGTCCTGAAAGAAAACTGGAGGAAGGGAGGAAGACTTTTTTGAACTGCAGGGTGGAGAGAAAATTGAAGTTTAAATCACTCTGATATCTGCACTATACCAAGCATTCACTACCACTATGTCACAAAATGCAGTGAAGCTCTACTTTCAGACTGAAGACCATTGTGTTTTCTAGTCACTATTCAGGCTGCAGGAATTGAATGTGTTTCACTGAATACATCTGTGTGTGACTGTAAATTTATGAATATAAGAAAAAGGCTGAGAATATATATCAGCTAAATGATTTCTTCCGGTTTTAGACACTGTTCCTGTATTTCCTCAGCTACCTCTGGGTATATCAAACAATGATAAAAATCCACCTCAGGTTTGAGATAAATAATTCACTGAAATTATTGGTGTGTGCAAGTATTTGGGGAATACAGTTTTGCTGTTTTCTGGTCTATATATATAGATAGCCTCATTGAGCCACTTTACAAAAAAAAAAAAAGAAATGTTTTTAACCTTGGAAAGGATGGGAATTTGTTATTTCTAACATCCCTACAGGTATAGCTATTTCAGAAGAAATGGTGAGAGTAAGAAACCCAGGTAGCATACAGATATTTAAAACTGTAGGCTGAAAGGAGAAAAAATTCTTAGAAAGGAAGGGCCAATCCTCCTCGATATTATACAACCACATTTTAGAAATTATTCAGAAACCTTAAAAACCTTCACATGTGTTGCAAGGTAATAATTTAACTGCCAAGTTGCTGGCTTTTTTTACTTTTACTATAGATGTGGAAGAAGAACACAGTAGTCTGCTATATTTGCACAATATTTTTCTAATCAGCAAATATTTTAACCACTTTATGTCTTTTACTCTACTTAATGTAGTGAAATACACTAATTTCTGTGTTATGTAAATGAAAAGTAGTATGTGAACATGTAAGTAATAATGATTGCTTCTGATAAAGCTTTAATCCAACCCAAACTTACCAGTAGTGTGTTTCAAGCCAGTATAAAACAAGACAAGTATCAGTGGTTCGTTTTGCCTGACCAGAAATGCCTTGGGTTTCTTGCTAGCCAGGAGGCCACTTTGTTTCTTCTGAAAATGAAATGCATTTAGGAGATGGGATGTGAGACAAGGTAAATACAAATATAATTCACTGTCTTCTGAAATATTCCAGTCTCATATATGTGTAAATACTTGTGGAAAAAAAAAAAAAAAAAGAAACTGATAACTAATTTTTCCTAGGTCACAAAAATGCTCAGTAGTAGAAAGGGCTTGATGGAAGGTAAATACCAGACTTTTCTGAAGTTGCAATTCTGTACCATGAAACAGACAGGGGAGGTTATTTAGAGCATAAAAGAAGAAAAAAACTTTGAGAACAAAGTCTGATACTACTTCACAGGCCTTTTAAAATGTGTCTGAAAAGTATTTGCATAAACAGGACCATAATCATATATGGATGATTCTCAAAAGCACAGAAATGGAGGTGGGTGCTCAGTTGATATGGTTTTTCACTAAAGATCCCTGTGGACAGTACAACAAAGTACAAAAAATTATGCAAGCCAGCACTAAGAGACAGCTTCTCTTCAGATACTGTAATCTTGAGATACTATCATAGTATAGAATGACATGCTTTGCTATGACCTTATCTATGCAGGGAAAAAAATGTATGTGTGATGTTGTGAAAAATCATAAAAAGCTACAGCGTGTTATACAACAGATATGGACCAGATTTACACACAGAAGGTGCCTAACAAAATTTAAAAGCTCACAAAACACATATCACCAAGGGATTCAACAAACCACCAAAATCCAACAGAGAATCAACCTATAATTGTGTAGTTTAAATCTTATCAGCATATACTTTAAACACAGCTTGGCTACTAGATGATTCTTCTCTCCAGTATATGCAATACTGTATCTATTTTCCTGAGAACTCCTGAATAGTACATTTTTACTTAGTCCCATTTTCTTTTGTATTAGACCAAAATGCAAGGATTTTACTACTGAGTTGATGAACCCAACAGAGAGACCTTTGTGAAGAGGTTTTGTGGAACAAAAGCGTGACTAAAGACAATCTGTAGCTTGATCTACTGTTTGCCTGAAGTGGTGCAATAACTGTGATTTCTGGAAAGAAAGATTTTCCACAGATAAGGTTAGAGGTAGATTGTGATCATTAGTTGTGCTAAATTGGTTTGTTGTGCATTTGAGTGCTTTCCTTATCTTTGCAAGGTGCTGGTGTTATGACAAACCAATAGGACAAGAACATCAGGAAAATTAAATTTCAAATAGTCATGTAATCCTCCAGGGCTCATGAGCCTTCAGAAGCTAAGGTTGGCTGAAAATCATCTTAAATTGTGGCTTTTAAGAGGATGTGTATACATGGAGTTTAAAGATACAGATTTTGTAAGATTAACTGTCTGGATAATATGATTTAAACTTCTGCTTTACATAAATTCTTTTCTCTGACAATTCGCAGTAACTTCTCTGACATTAAACTGCCATAGTGCTTAAGTATTTCTTATTGAATCATGCAGCTACATTTCCTTTAAAATTTCAGGCCTTTTCTTTGAAAAGAATTGAGCATTCTGGGAAAACCTTAAAAGATAGAGCTTATAGCTACAAGGGAACCTGTGCCAGTTGTTTATCTTGTCTTGTAACTTTCTGGGTTAGAATGTAAGAGAAAGATTTGAGTGCTCACTTCACTAGACTTGTATGTATCCAGATCACATTCAGCAGTTGTGGCCACACATGCAGGGCTCAAGATTTGATACAAGGGTTTATGATGAGACACACACTGGAATGACTCACTTGGCAGGGCCCTGGAGGAGCTCAGGAACTGGCCTGAGAATGGACTAGTCATAGTTCCGTGGCCAGAGGATGAAAACAAGAAGATGGTTGGATTCCAGAAGGGAGTTAGATGTGATACCTGAAACAAATCAAGGTTAGAAAGACAGTCCTACCTACAAATACAATACCTAAGAATATGAGGCACAACCACTGGTCTGCCTAGTCTGAATTCTACCTTGGACACTTGCAATAGAAAATGCTATTTGGGGAGGACAGGCAAGCTTGGACATTTTCTTTCTTTCTTTCTTTCTTTCTTTCTTTCTTTCTTTCTTTCTTTCTTTCTTTCTTTCTTTCTTTCTTTCTTTCTTTCTTTCTTTCTTTCTTGTCCCTTAGTACATGCAAGTGTTTTCTCATGGATTATAGAGGATAATAATGCCACCACTCCAAACCTGCCTCCCTTCCTCCTTCTTTCTCCCGCTTTATATCCTAAGAATGATACCATATGGTCTGAAATCCCCCTTCAGTCAGTTTGGGTCATCTGTCCTGGCTGTGCCTCCCATGCACCCCCAGGTTCCTCATCAGTGGGACACTACAAAAAGCAGAAAAGACCTTGGCTCTCTATAAGTCATGCTCAGCAAAACCAAAAGCATCTCTAAATTATCAACCCTGTGTTCAGCACAAACCCAAAACACAGACCCATACCAGCTGCTATGAAGAAAATTAACTCTACCCCAGCTATAACCAGCACCAGATTATACATTATAGCCTTGGTTTTGTAAATCTGAGTAAATCCTGCTCCCTCTGTCCCCCCATTCTCCACTCTGCAGAATCCTGGTTTTGTAAGCCTTCCTTCATGGGACTGCTGCTGCATTATTAGGGCTGCTCTACTTGCTTCTCTGATCCTCACTTGCCTTCACAGAGGGTTGAGTTCACTCTGAAAGAGGTCATCCTTCCTGAGATGCGCTCTTGAAAGAACTCTAACTCTGTTTGCATGCATTGCTTTTAGTTGATTGGCTTTCCTATGTCAGATATTTATGAAATACATCCATAGGGCTCTTATCATAGATGATGTTACTTTAATCTTTAATTTTACCTGAGGTAAGTCAGTACCAATATCCCCATTTAGGAGACAGGACACTTAGACACAGAGAAATTGGTAGCATCTGGCATTGTTATTAATTTAATATAAGTCTCTTAAGCTTATGGCATCATCAGGGAATATTCTGCTATAGTCAGGAAAATATGATTTTGCCCTTACTAGCAGAAGGCTATGGGTCTATTAACCTGGCATTGCAAGGTCTCGAGGATGTTCTGAACTTATTTTGCCTGAGCTGGATCTCACTTGTTTTTGCAATTCTTAACTGATCAAGTGGCTATTTTCTCACCTGTTTTCTTAGGAGACGATGGGAGTACTAAGAAATTTGTACATATAATTCATCCATAACAAACTTTGGTATGTAATGTTGCCTTCTCCATGTGGATTCCATCACCACACAACTTTTAGCTTAAATTGTCCCTAACTGTTAAGTCCATCTACACCCATGTATCTGAAAGGTATGTCTATTTTGACAACAAATTCTAAATGAGTGTGATTGTAGCTAGTGTGTGAAATTTAAGTGGTATGTGAGTCATATGGCCATCTCTAGCCTGTGATATCTTTCACAACCATTGTTTGCTGTATTTTTAGATTAATTTTTCAGATACAATGTTTTGGAAAGGGAGTATTTCCTGAAAATCAATTGAATAAGGTATAAATTCCGTTAATATGATTATCCTGTTAAATAGAGGGATCAAACTTGTGACTAATTAAAGTCATATGGCTTAAATTTTCACATTTTGAATAGCTCTTCCCAAGATGAAATTTTATAAAGCTATCAATTTTTCAGCTACATTGCAATGCCAGCTCTGTGATGAGTTAAATTAACAAATTGACAGTTATATTAATAAATTGTCTCCTGAAACAGCAGAGCTGATGTATCTCAAGCTTTCTAATTTACAGATGCTTCCTGTGCTTATCTGTTACTCTGACAAGAGCAATATATGTCCATAGGTCAGTGGTCAAAAATAAAATAAAGAGAAGAGAAAAAACCCAAGCTATTTAACTTTTCATTTCTCTTATTTCTGGTGGGACAAACTTGATACAACAGTGTTCCTTTTCTGAATTAAGATTACTGACAGAACATTCATACTAAACAGTGGAAAAAAATACTTTTTGAAATTTCTCACTTCATCGAATGCTTTTCCATAGTAGTTGTACAAGTTGTTTTGAAGCTTGTTTTAAAACTTCTTTAAAACTTGTCTTAAGTGTCAATCACATGGACATTCAATGCTGTGACCCATTTTGAGATGATAGAGGTTGTCTTTTAATTCTGAATAAACACAAGAATTATGTAGATCTATTTTCTAGTAATCTAGCAGAAATAATAAAAATCTTCATCAGGAGCATAGGTTACCTGTGTGGTCAGGGAGAAACTGATCATTTTGTTACCTGGCAGAGCTGTGTAGCTTGAGTTGTGTAGGTAAAAACAAAAGAGCGTCACAAAAACCGCTCAAGAAAATTATCTTGGTAATAGCTGGGAGCAGGACCTACAGTATCACTCCTATCTTGTAATCCTGTTGTCAGTGGGGGAGTTGTTGGAGTCTAGGAAAAGCTTGGGAACTTTTCCTGCTCCTCTGGTTGTTTGTTTTACCCTCAGAGCTCCTCAAAAAAGGCTTGGCCTGCAAACCAAGCTCGTGGGAGCATTTGCTCCACACTTCTGGGTGAGCTGAGAGCACCAAAGAAATGAGGAGATGTTGTTTAGTGTACCACAGAATGTGTAGTTGTAGTTTTTAGGTTTTGCTATATATATCATATAGAGCCAACATGGAGATTCTAGGGTGTTGGTTTCTTCTTCATCTTCTTCTCTCTTCTCCTTCTCTTCCTTTTTCCCTCTGACATGAGTTCCTGTGACTTGTTAGTTGGTAGATAGACTTTAGTGTAAAGGACACATATCAATAAGGTTGATATTCACTGGTTTTGGGAACAAAATAAGATACGTAAAGTTTTCCAACTGGTTGATAATAGATATAAAAGCTACCTGCTCCTGGTAGCCATTGCCATTCTGTCCTCATGTTCCTGGAGGCCACAGCACAGTCTGTGCCTCTGAAACTCTGATAAGAACCAGAAATAAACAAGCTCTGAACCAGCAGAAAGAAGCCTCATCTCATCTTTTCGGGACATGGGACACTGAAACAAGGAACACAGCCGGGCCAGATGTCAGGGTCCAAAGAAGAACACCTCCCCCCTGACAAGAGTAACCTCACTGGTCACTCTGCTGAGATCCTCTGCACTTAAACACAATTTCTGATTAGACTTTAGCAGGGTATTTTGACTTAAGGAAGTGCTTGATCTACTTTGACCAAGTTGTAAGGAACCCTACAGGGCAAAATCAGCATTCAGTTTGCAATGAAAGATCATGGGATTTATGACCAAAGTATTTATGCATTCATTTATCATTTATTCTTTTATAGCATTCATATGCTATAATTATTACTGCACTCTGAAAAATATCATGGATTGTCCATCTAAAACTAGCAGAAATTCTTTCCTAGGTCATACAGGCATGTATGACATGGCTGAACCATGCTTTCATATTAGACAGATTTATATCTGATTTATTATCCTATTGAACATGCCATTCTTTTATCATGTGGTGCATACATAACAGATGGATTTATGTACATTGATTTCAGAGTAGTCAAGGTTATACCTTCAACAAGCTTTTTGTTTGCTTGTTTTAACTTACAAGTCACAAAATACAGTACATTGATTCTAAAAAGCCAGTTAATGTCTGAAACATTATTTAGATTAATATAACACTTTTCACTGTTTAGATTTAGAAACCGATTTGTATGTGTTTAATTCAGTATTGGTACATTGATCAAGTGGTTAAACTCACTGCTATTGCAAGCTTAGAATTTTTGTTTGCATCAAAGATGATTCGTGATGGTGCATAAAACTTCCTGGTTTGGAGTGCTCAGATTTATATGTAAGTGTATAGTCTAAATATTGCATAGCCTTCATTGTTTCATCTCCCCATTCCTAAATTGCATATAGGAGTTGTCTTGGTTTGAAAAGAC
>VZRF01005928.1:968-29771 GCA_013396875.1 Vireo altiloquus | reverse complement strand
CAGGGAACTTCTAAAAAACCCCATCAGTGTTATAAATGAAAAAGGCTAATTCCAATATGCCAGATAATTGCCAATCAGAATTTATTATGTGTTCTGATAAAGGGTGAGCAAGCAGCGCTGGGTGTGAGGGGAGTCTGCACTCCAACAACATTGCACACCGGTTGCAGGTTAGGTAAAGTATTTAAACAGTTTTTAAGTCTTAATCAGCATGTTCTACTGCGCTTGCACCGGTCTGGATCAGCAGATTCTTATTCACCATGGTCAGCAGATTCATGGTCTTGTGGGTGGTCGCAGACCTCCTTCTGGTGGTCTTGTGATGAAGTCTGTTACTCTTTTTCACTGCTTTTTCCCTTGAACCAGCACTTTTAAACAAGCTATTTTTCTTAAACAAGCATTTTCATATTCTATATTGCTTAAACAAACATTTTCGTTAGATAAAATTATCTCCTAAGTTCCCCTTTTCTAACCACAGTCTTTGTTCAAACTAGCTACAGATCTTGAGCAAGTTTTGCATGATTGCTCTTTCATTCTATTCTTATTTAGTTTGGTCTGTCCACCCAATTCTTACACAATATTAAAACCATTCTTATAATTACTTTTATACTTATCAATAATTGACACAAATCACTTTCATACTTATAGCAACTCCCCCATCTCTTTTCATTACTATATTGATTTGTGTGTTGCTTTAAACTGAGCCAATGTTTTCCTCTTGGAGTCAAAAAAGTAATCTCTTGTACCACACAACTCATTCCACTAACCTTAAAAAAACAGTGGAACTAGTTATGCAGTTCAAGAAACCAGCCAATCTTATAATCTATTTAATCTACATTTTTAATTTTCTTGGCCACTTACTATTTCAGTGTTTATGGTATATACCATTTTATATGGAGTATGTTTTACTTACCACCTTTAACAAAACAAATATAAAGTTTCCTTCTGGGACTAGTTATAAGCTCGGGGAGGACTACACTTTTCGGTCACTATGCCAGAAATTTCTAATTTATTTTAATTGTATCGTCTAATCACACATGGGTCGGCCAAGCTAGGAGTTGTAATTACAAACTATAAAAATTCCCATTCTAGCACATATTTCTCTCTGTCTCTCATGCCTACTGGGTTGCAACAAGCAGCTGAGTTAAGGATCTTCTCGACAGCAGAGAAAGTGCCTTGGGATTTTTGGTTGCTTTACCTTTAGCATGGTGATGCTTAATAGTCTCCTAATCTTGGCTATAGCTACACAACATAATACTTGGTTTCCTTTATAACACTTAATTTTTGTTTTACTCCATAATTTACTTTTTAATCCCCTTTAAAACTTTTTACTATTTCTGTATCATTTACTTTTATTTGTTTAACTGTTACTAATCTTTATAATTCCTTTTACTTTTAAAAACTTGGGATATAATTAAAATAAAACTTTTCTCTGTATTTGTGATAATACCATAACTCTTTACAGTACTTGCATTTAACAAATTATATCTAAATTTTGGCTATACAAATTATTTAATGACTGGCAATAAAACCATTATTTTCCTCTTTCAAACAAAATTCTTAAGTCTCTTTCTACAAAGGCCTTTCAGTCTTCTTCATTTGTATCTCTAATTCTTCGTGTTAATTTCTTTGTCCAGTTGGTAATGGTTGGTTTAAAAAAAATAAAGTAAGAACTTGGAAAAAGACACCTATATAAAAATGTCATCTCACTCCAAGTTTTTCTGTCTATTATATTGCTAAGACCAATATTGCACTTCCTGTTCCCATTGCTGTTTTCTCACTACATAATGATGAAGTACATGAATTTTTCTTCTACAGTGTAAATCAATTATCTTAGTGCACAAGATTTTGGATAAACTCTATTTTCTGTGGTAAAAACACAAAAGTGGCAAGAGCTACTTGCCAGGTATCTCGAACAGAATCAAGAATTTCTTGAAATTCTGGCAAAGTAATTCTATGTCCTATCTAGTCACTAACCCAATGTTCTTCTGTGAACTGCTGAGTAACAAAGCTATAATATATGGGACAAGCAATAGTAACAACTGATGGTGTTACTCTAAGACATTTCCACCTGAACCAATTACACCTAACACATTTCAAACAAACCCACGGTTGGCAAGTATCTCTGTGGTACAAGCACAAGGTGTATAACCATTGTTGATAATCAGGTGGGAGTCGGTCTAACGCAGGAGCTAACAACGGGACATCACATCATGATCAATATGATCAAGTGAAGCCATTTATTACATAGATCTCTGCACTTTTATACCCTAAAAGCTCCTTAATCACGCGTTACAGGCTGCTTTACAATTGGTCAATCCCTAAAAGCACGCACCTTTCTACTGGCAGTGATTGGCTAACATTTTCTGTTCATAGAGCAATTTTGCAAACTCCTGCACCATCCATTCCCATCCATTTTTGCATTAGGGAGTTGTTTTCCTTATCGCTTCTTTGAACTGAATAGTCTGCTGAATACGCTGCATTCGACACGTAGGCCAGGTTGCCCTTTTCTAAGCACACTGTGCAGGCTGGATTGTTCACATATCCCTGGTCCTGTAAGAAATTCTCCTCTACAAATCCCTTCTTTTCTTTGAACAATCCAGACCCATTTAACAGCATATTTAGCCATGTTGTCTACACACTTCAAAATACAAGGAACAATGGATAGCACTACCAAAACCACTATAAGCACTACAATGCCCAATTTTAGCCATTCAAGAAATCATCCTCATACTCCTAAACTTTCCAGCCATGAGGAGAAGGGAGAATTGTCTACTGTTAATTTTTTCATGTTCTCCTTCAATTGCCTTAAGCTTTTGTGAATTGACTCAGAGTGGTCAGAAAGATTCATACAGCACATCCCTTCAAAGTCCTCACATCCATGTCCCTGAGCCAACATCAGGAAGTCTATTGCTGCACGGTTTTGAAGAACTGCATGTCTAATGCTGCCTACATCAGTGGTCAACTCACTCAGAATTTTTGATGTGATGTTTATTTGTTTCCCTGACCAACAAGCTAGTATAGAAAGACAATGTTGTTGTTGGCTCTAGCTAGGGCCTGGTCCTTCCACAAAAGACTCAGAGTTCATGGATTGATGATCAGAAGGCTTTATTTATAGATAGATATATAGATAGATATTATTAAAAAGATGATTGAGAGAGAGGGAGAGAGATCAAGCAGCTTCCTACAACAGGTTCAGGAGCTGCGATCACCTCTGTGTCTCTCTGTCTGTATGTGTGTCCAGCACCAGAATGGAATGCACAACACGACCAGAGAGAAGACCTTCCATTGGTCAGGCAAACACCTTACTATAAACATTTCTCATATTTATATTCTTCTGGGAACTACAGAGAGCTCCCTTTAGAAATGGAGTTAACTATTTAGAATTGAAGACAGGTTAGAAAGAAATTGCTTTTTCCAGCTTGTCTCTGAAATTTCTCAAAAACCCACTGCCAAGTCATGACCACAAGCTGGCTTTTAAATTGTTTCAGTGCTTGTGATGCGGCTATACCAGGAGTAAATATGGTTGCTATGACTACACTAGGTCGATTCCAGAGGCCCACATTGTCGTTACAGTCTGGACCTAACTGGTGTACATTTCTCTTTCTCCTTATCTGAGTTGAATTTCTTTTAATAGCCAATAACTGTTGTAGACTGGGTTTGAACATGGTAAGTTTCCCCAGATAACATGGTCCACTGAAGGTATTGCTAGGAATTGCAGGCCATGCACAGTTTCCACAAATTAAAAAGACTCCTGGTGGAAGCATCCTAACAGACTTGTTTGATCCACCCCGAGCATTCCTTACTTGTGTCCAATTGGAACAGTATGCTGTCAAGTTGTTATATCAAGATATAGTAGGATTGAAATCCATGCCAGCATCTTTAAAAGTGAAACAAAAAAGAGACAATAATTGGCAAGTACTGATCCTAACAAATCCAATTCTTGAGGTTCAATTCCTTCTTATTCAAGAACCTCACAATCATAGCTGCTCTATCCTTCATGCAACCTCAGGCCTGAATAAATTATGCCCTCTTTAAGCCAAATTAGTGTTAAGGAGTCTTATTCCTATGTTTTGGAGATTAGGTGACAAAAAATTGGAGTGCTGGCCAGAAGATCAGCCTAGAGCTTCAATGAATCTGCGGCTGACAGATATACAGCTGGCACTGAGGAACTCTCAGGGAGAACCTTGACTTCAGACCATTAGGGGCTCTAGGCAAGATCCCCGGGGTAAGTAAGGGCATCATTTAAATTATTTATCTTGAGGTTATTGACAGGATATATGAATCCCCACACAGAGTTACTGATAAGGGGGCTTTGAGTCCCTGGGTAAGCTTATCCGGGGGAGATTTGAGTTGCCCACCTCAGTAGGTTAGCGTTTCCCCTGTCCGGTGTTCAAGTCCCCAAGAAGTATTAGGCGTTTGAGTCCCCTAAGAAGTATTAGAGGTTGTCCCCAGGAGGTATCAGGAATCATCTCAGGCCAAGCACGTAGTTTAAAGAAAAATCATTGTGCCTCTGTCTCATAGCACAGTCTGCCGCCATCTTGACATGGGCGGAGGAAAGAAGAAAGAAAAAAAATATAGTGCCCATTTACAACTGAAGCCCAGCCCTGGCCTCATCTGGAACCACTTTTGTGGTGAAGTTTGGTTAATTCCTTTGCATTCCTTGTGAAAGGAATGAGAAGGAGGTGTCTTCACAAACAAACTCTGGGCCTGATGGTAGATAAAACCAGATACCTAGAGGTGAAAGAAGCATTGGGAGGAACCACAAATTCCATAGGAATTCCACTAATTAACACAGACTGTTACTCACTCAAGACTGTGCTGATCCCTGGATTTAGAGAAAAAGAACAGAGACACAAGGAAAAGAAGGTGGGTGGGGTACACATTAGAATGGGAATTTGTATTAAGCGATTTGGGAAGTCTGTACCTCTCAAGCACCTCAGCCAATGGGGAAAGAAAGAGAGAAATGTGACCAGGAAATCAGGATAAAAAAGAGGCTGCGTCTTCTTAACAATTTGAGAGACCCCATGGGAAATGCTCATGACCTTTCCCTTTATTCGAATAAAGTAACAGGACTCCTCTGTCTCCTTTTTTGTACATAAACCTCTGGTGTTTGTGGGTTAATTTTCCTGACACTTACATTCTTTGCATTCTTCTTGAACTCTGAGAGTGTGTTCATGTGAGAGTGGTGTGTTGATTTGAGTTTGCCAGCATGTCAGCATGGGGATATAAAAATTCCTTTGCAGAGGAGTGTTGGAGTGTGATTGAGTATTTGCTGGGGTTTTGGAGTTGCTTTATTTTTGTGTACATGGCTGAGATCACCTTTGTGGACTTGTGTCACTCTCTTGTGTCAGTTTTAGTGGTTGCAGGTTTTGCAATCCCCTTTCTCTTCTCCCCTCTATTACAAACCCAGAAATACCATTGACTTTCACAGGTAAGAGCTTGTATATTTGTAATTATTGAATATGGGGCCAGTTTCTTCTAAAACTAAAGTGGGAGATGTTATTCCAATTTCTCCATTGAAATGTATATTAAAAAACTGGAAAGAGATAGGAAGAGACCCAGGAAGTAAACCTCTAATCCAATATTGTCATCAGTGGTGGCCAGTATACCAGCTAAACTACCAGGCTAAGTGGCCAGAGAATGGTACCTTAGTTTAAAACATCCTTTTACAGCTGATGTTGTTTTGTAGAAGAGAAGAAAAATGGAATTAATCCAGCCTTACGTGGATTCATTCTTTTTTTTTTGAAAACTGTTGGGAGTCCAGGAAAGTTGGAAAGTTTCTCCTGTTGTTTTGAGGGGTCCAAGACCCCTCCGAGCACCCCAGGGGGACACAGCCTTTGATCTGTGTCCCTGGAAAAAACTTCCAACACTCCTGGACGAATTGAAAGTATCAAAAGCGTGACACAAATTGTAGTTTAGTTTATCACAAGGTGAAAATTTATAGTATAAGGTTTTGTAGCATATAGGTATATAGAGGCAAGATGGAGACTTTAGGGTGTTGGCCCTATGTCCTTCTTTCTCTTTCTTCCCTCTCCATGTTCCACTCTGAAGAAGACACAGAATGATTGGTAGAATAGGTTTGAGGTAGAAGAAACATGTTAGAAAGATTTGATAGTTATTGGTACAAAAGAAAAAATAGAATAAGCAGCGATTAATTATTGGGTGATAAGGTTTTAAAAACTTGCCTCACACAGGATGCAGCAGCCATTGTACCTCTGAAACTACAGTGACAAGCCAGGCACAGGCTGTGTCTTGGAGTGACTTTTGTCTTGGAGTTTATCCTTTGATGGTTTATCCTATATTGTCTGCCCATGCCCAGAAAAGTGAATTGTATGCTTTTCTATGTCTGTAAACGGAGCCTGAAAGCGAAGCCAGACAACACTGTGTCCTTCACAGAGAGATAAGAAGGCAGTTTGTTTTTTTTTCCCTCAGGTTGATTCCGGCTGGCTCTCAGCGCTGCTCCTTTTGGGGAGAGACGAGAGACGGAATTTTTTTTCCCTCTTTTTTTCTTCCTCCTCTTTGGGATTTTGTTTCTTCCCCTTCTGGACTTGGAGCCTCAGAAGATCAGGACTTCGCTGGGAGGTGTTTCCCCGGCCCGCAGGGGGGTTTCCCCGGACAGACACCTCTCCACTCCGGGAGCAGAGAGGACACACCCTTAAGAGGACTTTGTTTCAGGTTTTATTTTTCCCTCTCTCACAGATAGCGATTCATTTGTCTAGCATTAGTGTCCTTTTCCTGTGTGTTTTGTTGTTTGGTTAAATAAATAGTTTTTTTTCCTTTTCATTTTCCTCCGGGACATTTTCTTTCCCGAACCTGGTGGGGGGAGGGGCCTGCATTCCCTCAGGGGATATTTCCTCCTCTGAATTTGTCTCAAACCGGGACAGGCTGCACTGTGAAATTGATAAGAAAACTAATAAACAACCCGAGAAACTGAGCAGAATGCTTCGACTCCTTTCTTTCTCTGGTATTGGACTTTGATAACAGAAGGAACACCTCATGTCCAGAGGCCCGGGGCTTTTTTAAGGAAACCATCTGGAATTGCAAAAGGAGTGCCCGGTGATGGGGTGAACCTGGGGTAAAGAGAAAGTGTCTCACGGCCTGGTAGTGGTAAAGGTACCTTTCTCCCTGAACGATCTTGAGGCATGTCGGAGATGCCTCACCTCTTCTCTATAGAGAAGATCCAGAGAGAGCATTCAAAGTATTTGAAACCATTCTCGAGATCCACAACCCAGATTGAGGGGATATACAAGTTCTGCCAGATAAACTAGTAGATTCTACAGAAAGAGAGACAGTACTCCAGGCTACTAGGAGGGAGGTGGACAGTATAGACACAGAGGGCAGGTTACCAGGAACTGCTGAAGAGCACTTTCCCTCTCTGGACCCCCATTGGGACCCCAGCACCAGGGAAGGGAAGGATTTCCTGGGGCAGTATCAAAAGTGGATATTATTTGGCTTTAAACGCACAATACCAAGGGCAATCAATTGTTCTAAACTTTATGAGGTGAATCACTCTAAACCAAGCCTAGAGACACTTCAGAGACAGAGTCAGAGATGCAGGCATTTGCTTCATTCAGCACTGGGTGCATGGGGGATCACTCCTCCTAACATGCACACACAGCACTCCATACAGCACAGTATATGGTTAAAATTCATGAATATTCATCACATTCATTGGGATGGGAGCGGTTATACTAATTACTTCTCAGAAGTCATTAATATCATTAGCATACATGTCATGCATATGCTCTGTATCCTGGTGGTTGCACTGAGGAAGGCTCCTCTTCTTCCTTGGGAGTCGTTCTGATGAAGGCTAATAGTCTACCTCACAATGCACTTTCCACCTTTCTTTCCGGAGCATGCACAGTCCTTTGTTGGCTGATTTAGCAGTCTCTGCACTGTTTTCAACAGTTTCCGTTCCTCTTATCTTGACAAGGTGCATTCTGTTTCTCTTATCTTGACAAGACCAAGGCGCATCCTGCTTCTTAGGTTTGTGATTAACATTTGCTGACTCTTAATAGTTAACGCATGCTTACATGAGCTTGCTATTGATCAACCCCTCTCAGAGGTGAAAGAAGAACTGCATGAGCTGACTGCATTTGCAGAATGCCTAAGGGCAACTGCCAGGAAATACACTAATATTAATCCAGTGAAACCAGAGGAAGCTGTGCAGCTGGCTTCCATATTTATAGGGAACTCAGCACCAGATATTAGAAAGAAGCGGGAAGAAGCAGACTCTCATGACCTAGGGCCTGGATAGCTTTTAGTAATAGGGAAGAAGAGGAAGAAAATAAGATCTAGGAGAAAGTAAAGGAGAAGGAGGAAAAAGAAAAGAAACGGCAAATGGAGAGGGAAGAGTCATAGAGATGCAATACTTAGAGCAGCTCTGAAGGGGGCGCTATTAATGGCAGAACAGAGAGGGGTCCAGCCTAGTGAGGATTGAAGCTGGATCAACGTGCTTATTGTAAAGGATTTGGGCACTGGAGACTGAAATGTCCCCAGACGCAGAGGGGTTGGAGGCAACAGAACTACCTCTACACCAAGAAGGAAGGGGACCAGGAGTAGAAATCCCAGCCGAACCTGCTGGTAACCACAGGACTGGGAAAACAGAAAAATAACTTTTTAATAGACAGTGGGGCTACTTATTCAGTATTAAATACAAAGCAGAGAAAATTAGGAAAAAACTTGTAAGTTCTGATGCAACAGAGAGGGCAGAAAAGTGAGCATTGTTTAACTCCATTAATTTTAAATTTGGCAAACAATGGATAACACACCAATTTCTTTATATGCCAGAGTGTCTGGTACCTGTTTTGAGAAGGGATCTATTAAGTAAATTGGAGACTCAAATTGTATTTATAGATGGAGAATTACAGTTATTGGTCCCCGAGACTAAGACCATTGAGGCCAGAACTTTTATGTTGTGGGATATGCCGGAACCAGACGGTTCTGGAGGAATACTGGAAGCCTTTTTTGGGCCAGTGGAACTCCAGGACATTCCCAATGAATTCAGCCTGTAACGGTTACCCTAAAACCTGGATCAAAACTGGTAAGGCAGAAACAATATCCTTTAAAATTAGAAGCTAGAAACGGAATCAAGAGCCTAATAGAAAATTTGAAGGAATTTGGATTATTGATAGAATGTGAATCGGAGCGTAACACTCCTATTCTGCCAGTTAAAAGATCTGGAACAGATGGGTATAGCTTAGTACAAGACCTACAGGCAATCAATCAAAAGTTCAGGATATCCACCCTATTGTAGCCAATCCCTATACCCTGTTAACATTCCTTACAGAATATCACCTACGGTTTACAGTAAAAGATTTGAAGGATGTCTTCTTTTGCATACCTCTCAATAAACAAAGTCAGGACATTTTTGCCTTTGAATGGGGAAATACCCAAACTGGTCAGAAGACACATCTTACCTGGACTGTTGTTACCACAAGGATTTAAAAATAATCCAGTGATTTTTGGTAACTGTCGCGGCTGTCGAGGAAAGACTCGGACGCTCAATATGAGTGATCAGCAAGCTTCGATTTATTGATCAAGGCACAGCATACTTATACAGTTCATAATAAGCTAATGCATATTCTGTAGCCTAACTATTTTATTGGATATCTTTCTAAATGTCAACCCCACCTTTAGTTCTTCATTCTTGGTCACTTACATCCTCATTTTCCCACGTCTAGCTAGCCACAAGCTGTCCGCAAGCTCCCTGTTATCATCTACCAGCTGNTTACTTCTCAGAAGTCATTAATATCATTAGCATACATGTCATGCATATGCTCTGTATCCTGGTGGTTGCACTGAGGAAGGCTCCTCTTCTTCCTTGGGAGTCGTTCTGATGAAGGCTAATAGTCTACCTCACAATGCACTTTCCACCTTTCTTTCCGGAGCATGCACAGTCCTTTGTTGGCTGATTTAGCAGTCTCTGCACTGTTTTCAACAGTTTCCGTTCCTCTTATCTTGACAAGGTGCATTCTGTTTCTCTTATCTTGACAAGACCAAGGCGCATCCTGCTTCTTAGGTTTGTGATTAACATTTGCTGACTCTTAATAGTTAACGCATGCTTACATGAGCTTGCTATTGATCAACCCCTCTCAGAGGTGAAAGAAGAACTGCATGAGCTGACTGCATTTGCAGAATGCCTAAGGGCAACTGCCAGGAAATACACTAATATTAATCCAGTGAAACCAGAGGAAGCTGTGCAGCTGGCTTCCATATTTATAGGGAACTCAGCACCAGATATTAGAAAGAAGCGGGAAGAAGCAGACTCTCATGACCTAGGGCCTGGATAGCTTTTAGTAATAGGGAAGAAGAGGAAGAAAATAAGATCTAGGAGAAAGTAAAGGAGAAGGAGGAAAAAGAAAAGAAACGGCAAATGGAGAGGGAAGAGTCATAGAGATGCAATACTTAGAGCAGCTCTGAAGGGGGCGCTATTAATGGCAGAACAGAGAGGGGTCCAGCCTAGTGAGGATTGAAGCTGGATCAACGTGCTTATTGTAAAGGATTTGGGCACTGGAGACTGAAATGTCCCCAGACGCAGAGGGGTTGGAGGCAACAGAACTACCTCTACACCAAGAAGGAAGGGGACCAGGAGTAGAAATCCCAGCCGAACCTGCTGGTAACCACAGGACTGGGAAAACAGAAAAATAACTTTTTAATAGACAGTGGGGCTACTTATTCAGTATTAAATACAAAGCAGAGAAAATTAGGAAAAAACTTGTAAGTTCTGATGCAACAGAGAGGGCAGAAAAGTGAGCATTGTTTAACTCCATTAATTTTAAATTTGGCAAACAATGGATAACACACCAATTTCTTTATATGCCAGAGTGTCTGGTACCTGTTTTGAGAAGGGATCTATTAAGTAAATTGGAGACTCAAATTGTATTTATAGATGGAGAATTACAGTTATTGGTCCCCGAGACTAAGACCATTGAGGCCAGAACTTTTATGTTGTGGGATATGCCGGAACCAGACGGTTCTGGAGGAATACTGGAAGCCTTTTTTGGGCCAGTGGAACTCCAGGACATTCCCAATGAATTCAGCCTGTAACGGTTACCCTAAAACCTGGATCAAAACTGGTAAGGCAGAAACAATATCCTTTAAAATTAGAAGCTAGAAACGGAATCAAGAGCCTAATAGAAAATTTGAAGGAATTTGGATTATTGATAGAATGTGAATCGGAGCGTAACACTCCTATTCTGCCAGTTAAAAGATCTGGAACAGATGGGTATAGCTTAGTACAAGACCTACAGGCAATCAATCAAAAGTTCAGGATATCCACCCTATTGTAGCCAATCCCTATACCCTGTTAACATTCCTTACAGAATATCACCTACGGTTTACAGTAAAAGATTTGAAGGATGTCTTCTTTTGCATACCTCTCAATAAACAAAGTCAGGACATTTTTGCCTTTGAATGGGGAAATACCCAAACTGGTCAGAAGACACATCTTACCTGGACTGTTGTTACCACAAGGATTTAAAAATAATCCAGTGATTTTTGGTAACTGTCGCGGCTGTCGAGGAAAGACTCGGACGCTCAATATGAGTGATCAGCAAGCTTCGATTTATTGATCAAGGCACAGCATACTTATACAGTTCATAATAAGCTAATGCATATTCTGTAGCCTAACTATTTTATTGGATATCTTTCTAAATGTCAACCCCACCTTTAGTTCTTCATTCTTGGTCACTTACATCCTCATTTTCCCACGTCTAGCTAGCCACAAGCTGTCCGCAAGCTCCCTGTTATCATCTACCAGCTGCAGTCAGGGGCACTGTGTCCTTGCCACCTCCACATCTTAAACTAGCTGAGTCCGATATTTCCCAAGGTCTCGCTCAGCCATTGGCAACATGTCTACGTGACCATTGTCAGCTAACCAGTCCTCCACAATTCCCCCATTTTTATTCTGTGCAAGCAAAACCTGATTAGTTACAGATGCAGTAATTTCTGATATCATTCTCTGAAAACATTGACATAAGCATGGTAAGCAAATCACCAACAACAATACAACTACCCCTATGCCAATAAAATGCTGTATCAAGGAAGTTAGCCATGGTCCGAGGCCCAGTGATTTTAACCATCTTTCCAATCCTAGCCCGCTTTGCCACTGCAGCTGTGAGGTCAGGTGACCCAATTCAGCTATCTGCTTGTGAATTGATTGAGAGTGGTCAGACAGGTTCATACAGCACATTCCTTCGAAATCTTCACAACCATGACCTTGGGCCAAGAATAAACGATTTTCTACCAAGCAGGTAGAAAAAGGGTTCCCTGGGGAAGACAGTGACAAGCAAATGGTTTCTTGCTGAGTTAGATTAGCCATGGTAATCCAGATGTTGGTTTTCAGTGGTGTGGGGACCCATGCTTGGGCGCTGTTAATTGCCATCAGGAGGAGGCATACAAGCAAAGCATCTGCACAAATCCCACCAGTCCATCGTATGGACCACCCATTGTCGTGGAATCTTAATGTATCTATCACAAACCTTCCTTTGTATTTCTGTTTTGAGTTGACTGGTTATTCTACAAACCTCGTACTTGGCCTCCCACCTCAATCTACCGATCAATTTCTGTTCTTCACTCTCAAATAGTGTCACCCCCTCAAGGCCTGGAAGGCCTGTAAATTTCTCCAGTGCCCTGGTAAGGTTTTCTCTATTCCACCGGAATCTACAATTAGTACACCATAGCTCAACCAGTCGACTCTGATGTATCCACAATGTCCTACTACAACCCCCACACCAAATCCTTACCCACGCAGAACAGCCCCTTTCCCAACAATTAATGCATACACAGTGTGAAATGCTTCCCGGGTACAGATTTCCCAATGAGGTTATTAGATGTGTTAACTCATCAGGGGTCCTCCACGTGGTCAAATAGGGGGCCAACAGGTTCTTCACAGGTTGGATGATGGGGTCGATGGCTACTTGGAGCCGGTGCAGCCTCCTGGCCAACTCTTCCTCGTCCTCTCCCATCTGGCTGGCCAGGATGACCTACTGCTGGCTTGGTCCACCGGTTGGGAACCCAGATATTTCCTGTAGGGGTAGAAACACACAAATAACCTCTGTCGGTAAAGATGACCTCGGCAGGCCCATACCACCTCCCTGTCTTTGGGTCTTTATAAAGGACCCACATGGAGGGTGGCTTCTTTTCCTTGGCACCCCCATAATGTCTGGCCACAGGGGGCTCTGTTTGGTCACCAAATATGCACAAATGGTTCAGTACAAATAGTGCCTTAAGAACCCTTTCTCTTGGGTCTTGGACCTCTTGGAACCTCTCAAGATATTTTTTCATTGTCCCATTGGCCCATTCCACAACAGCCTGACCCGTAGGGGAGTGCGCGATCCCTGTAACGTGGTTAATATCCCAGAGTTGCATGAACTGGGCAACAGTCTGACTAACATAGGAGGGTCCGTTCTCTGTTTTTATGGTCCGAGGTACCCCTAGTACTGCAAAACAGCTGGTGAGGTGTCGTTTTACATCTCTAGCCTTTTCTCCAGATTGGGGCGTGGCCCAAATCATGTGACTGTAGGTGTCAATAGTAACATGTAGGTTTCTCAACCGTCCCAGGGTTGGAACATGCGTTACATCCATCTGCCATATCTCGTTGGCTTGCAACCCCTTCGGGTTGACCCCAATTCCAAGACCCACACCCTGATTGTGATGGCTACAGATTGGGAGGCCTTGACAATAGCTCTTGCTTCTTCAAGTGATAGGCCATACGCCTTGTGCAGACCCAGAGCATTTTGGTGGAAACTGGCATGAGCTTCTCGCGCCCGACAGTATGGTGAAAGTGGGGCTTCTGTAATTGCCACTAAGTGATCGGCCTGTGCATTGCCTTCTCCAAGGTCCTGGTCCCACTGATGGCTACAAATACGTAACACTGCATAGGTAGCGGTCCTCTGGGATATGGCTCGCTGCATTTGCATTAGTAGTTCTGCAAGTCACCTGTTCTTGGCTTCCTTAATACTGGCATTCTCAATACAGTTGGATACCCCTGCCACATATAGTGAGTCAGTAACTATGTTCAACGACTCATGCATCCAATGAGACAAGGCCCAAACCACTGCCAAAAGCTCTAGAGTTTGTAAAGAGTCCTCTTGCTGCGCAGTTAGCACCTGATGGTGCCACCCCTCCTCGTCCTTCCAGGTAGCTGCAGCTGTTCGAGACCGCTTTCTGGCATCCGTGAAAACCGTGACTGCCCCTGGTATGGGCTGACTAGAGCGTTTGGGCACCATGATCCATCCTTGATTGGTCATCCATGACAAGACTGGTGACTTTAACGGCTTCACATTAATGGCCGACCCATCTACTAACAACGCTTTTTGCAGATCAGTCGAGTTAATAAGATACCAGTTCAGATCTTCTTGTTTCAGGGGAATCTGAATTTCCTCCGGGGCTTCCCTGGTAATCTGCAGTATCTGGAGGCAGCCTTTCTTTACCAGCTCCCCCAGGGTTTGAATTTTTTCTTGGACTGTTCACCGTGGTTGTAGAGGAGAGGCTATCNATTCTACAAACCTCGTACTTGGCCTCCCACCTCAATCTACCGATCAATTTCTGTTCTTCACTCTCAAATAGTGTCACCCCCTCAAGGCCTGGAAGGCCTGTAAATTTCTCCAGTGCCCTGGTAAGGTTTTCTCTATTCCACCGGAATCTACAATTAGTACACCATAGCTCAACCAGTCGACTCTGATGTATCCACAATGTCCTACTACAACCCCCACACCAAATCCTTACCCACGCAGAACAGCCCCTTTCCCAACAATTAATGCATACACAGTGTGAAATGCTTCCCGGGTACAGATTTCCCAATGAGGTTATTAGATGTGTTAACTCATCAGGGGTCCTCCACGTGGTCAAATAGGGGGCCAACAGGTTCTTCACGGGTTGGATGATGGGGTCGATGGCTACGTGGAGCCGGTGCAGCCTCCTGGCCAACTCTTCCTCGTCCTCTCCCATCTGGCTGGCCAGGATGACCTACTGCTGGCTTGGTCCACCGGTTGGGAACCCAGATATTTCCTGTAGGGGTAGAAACACACAAATAACCTCTGTCGGTAAAGATGACCTCGGCAGGCCCATACCACCTCCCTGTCTTTGGGTCTTTATAAAGGACCCACATGGAGGGTGGCTTCTTTTCCTTGGCACCCCCATAATGTCTGGCCACAGGGGGCTCTGTTTGGTCACCAAATATGCACAAATGGTTCAGTACAAATAGTGCCTTAAGAACCCTTTCTCTTGGGTCTTGGACCTCTTGGAACCTCTCAAGATATTTTTTCATTGTCCCATTGGCCCATTCCACAACAGCCTGACCCGTAGGGGAGTGCGCGATCCCTGTAACGTGGTTAATATCCCAGAGTTGCATGAACTGGGCAACAGTCTGACTAACATAGGAGGGTCCGTTCTCTGTTTTTATGGTCCGAGGTACCCCTAGTACTGCAAAACAGCTGGTGAGGTGTCGTTTTACATCTCTAGCCTTTTCTCCAGATTGGGGCGTGGCCCAAATCATGTGACTGTAGGTGTCAATAGTAACATGTAGGTTTCTCAACCGTCCCAGGGTTGGAACATGCGTTACATCCATCTGCCATATCTCGTTGGCTTGCAACCCCTTCGGGTTGACCCCAATTCCAAGACCCACACCCTGATTGTGATGGCTACAGATTGGGAGGCCTTGACAATAGCTCTTGCTTCTTCAAGTGATAGGCCATACGCCTTGTGCAGACCCAGAGCATTTTGGTGGAAACTGGCATGAGCTTCTCACGCCCGACAGTATGGTGAAAGTGGGGCTTCTGTAATTGCCACTAAGTGATCGGCCTGTGCATTGCCTTCTCCAAGGTCCTGGTCCCACTGATGGCTACAAATACGTAACACTGCATAGGTAGCGGTCCTCTGGGATATGGCTCGCTGCATTTGCATTAGTAGTTCTGCAAGTCACCTGTTCTTGGCTTCCTTAATACTGGCATTCTCAATACAGTTGGATACCCCTGCCACATATAGTGAGTCAGTAACTATGTTCAACGACTCATGCATCCAATGAGACAAGGCCCAAACCACTGCCAAAAGCTCTAGAGTTTGTAAAGAGTCCTCTTGCTGCGCAGTTAGCACCTGATGGTGCCACCCCTCCTCGTCCTTCCAGGTAGCTGCAGCTGTTCGAGACCGCTTTCTGNAGTTGGATACCCCTGCCACATATAGTGAGTCAGTAACTATGTTCAACGACTCATGCATCCAATGAGACAAGGCCCAAACCACTGCCAAAAGCTCTAGAGTTTGTAAAGAGTCCTCTTGCTGCGCAGTTAGCACCTGATGGTGCCACCCCTCCTCGTCCTTCCAGGTAGCTGCAGCTGTTCGAGACCGCTTTCTGGCATCCGTGAAAACCGTGACTGCCCCTGGTATGGGCTGACTAGAGCGTTTGGGCACCATGATCCATCCTTGATTGGTCATCCATGACAAGACTGGTGACTTTAACGGCTTCACATTAATGGCCGACCCATCTACTAACAACGCTTTTTGCAGATCAGTCGAGTTAATAAGATACCAGTTCAGATCTTCTTGTTTCAGGGGAATCTGAATTTCCTCCGGGGCTTCCCTGGTAATCTGCAGTATCTGGAGGCAGCCTTTCTTTACCAGCTCCCCCAGGGTTTGAATTTTTTCTTGGACTGTTCACCGTGGTTGTAGAGGAGAGGCTATCCATTCTAGAACAATTCGATCTCCCTGGCTCTCCCCCATTTTTATTCTGCGTTGTGTGAGAGCCCCAATCATGTGTCATTCCCCTAGCAAAATGGTGATATCAAAAGGTATTCCTTCTTGACGGCGGTGCGTAACGTGAGTTGCTACCATTTGGGCAATGTCCTGCAGTACCATCCACTGCTGGGGGGAGACCACTACCTTGGCTGCAGGGTCTGTACCCTTTAGCAAGGGTCGCAGCTTGTCCAGGTGATCATTGGGTATGCCCACAACCGGGCGCAGCCACTGCAAATCTCCTAGTAGACGTGGTGCATCATGGAGAGTGTGAAGCTCTATGTTGATTGTAAGTTTCTGGGGTTGAATGTGCTGTTCTTTAATTGTCCACCCCAGGTACTTCCATGGATTCGTCTCCTGTATCTTTTCTGGAGCGATGACAAGGCCTTGCTGCTGAAGCTGTTCTGACAGTCGCTGTCTTTGTTGTATCGTGAATGGTCGGTCTTGGGCAAGAAGGATGTCGTCCATATAATGGTAGATTATGACCTCCGGCCAGGCCTGTCGTATCGGTTGCAGCGTTGCGTCAACATACAGCTGGCAAAGTGTGGGCAAATTCCACATTCCCTGTGGGAGAACTGTCCATTCGAAACGCTGGTCAGGTCCCTCTCTGTTAATAGCGGGCAAGGTAAAGGCAAAACGCTGTTTGTCGTCTTCATGCAATGAGATTGTAAAGAAGCAGTCCTTCAAATCAACAATTAGGAGGGACCATCCTTCCGCCAGCATGGCTGGATTTGGCAATCCAGGTTGCAGGGCGCCCATGCTATACATTTGCTCATTAACAGCCCGTAAGTCATGCAATAGTCTGTATTTGCCCGACTTTTTTCAGATAACAAAGATAGGAGTATTCCAGGGGCTCGTCGACAACCTGAGATGTCCCTGTTCAAACTGTTCCAGCACAAGAGCGTGTGCTTGAATGAGACTTTCCCTTTTTAAAGGCCATTGCTCGACCCAGGCCAGCTCCTCTGTCTTCCACCGGAGAGGGATTGGGAAAGTCCACGCAATGGCCGTAGCTATAAAGGGAGGTCCGTAGTAAGGACCATTCCCGTTTGAGCAAGCACATCCCTTCCGATTAAAGTGTGTACTCCATCAGGGAGAGTAATTACTGACACCGAGCACTGCATAGTTCGTCTTTCGATGGTGAGTTTAATCACTGGCGACCTCCTTGCCAGTGTCAAACTCCCGACCCCTGAAACAGTTGCATTGGCATTAACGGTGGGCCAATGTGCTGGCCACTCTTGTGCGGCTACTACGGTGAAGTCTGCACCAGTGTCTAGTAGCGTCATCAAGGTGACAGCTTGATCTTTAAACTGCAGGGTAACCTGTTTTTTCGGATGATGTTTCAGATCCACTGTTAGCAATGCCATTTGCCCTGTGGAACTGAATCCCCCTTCACCGCGGTGTGAGCCAGCCGGTGCTGTTCTCTCAGCTAGGCGAGGTAGTGGGATTAGTTGAGCAATCCGAGTTTCAGCAGGAATATGCAAAGGCGGATAAAATGTCTGAGCCATGATTTGTATCTCACCCTTAAAATCAGCATCGATTAGTCCAACTGCAATTGTAAGTCCTGCCATAGTTGCAGAAGAGCGGCCGATAAGCAATGCCCCAACAGGATGTCCTTGTGCCATCACTGGTCCCTTAACCCCGGTTGGAATTCGTTGTGGCCTGGTGTCTATCAAGGTAAAGTCTACTGAGGTTGCCAAGTCCAGGTCGAGACTTCCGCTGGTGGCGGGCCGGAGAGCTGCTGCACTTGTGCCGGGAAAGCACTGGGATTGGAGGCCGCTGCTTGTGTCATTGTAGAAATGATGCGGCCCTATTTTGAGGGCTTGGTCTACAAATCACTCCGTGTTCATAGATTGATGATCAGAAGGCTTTATTTATAGATAGATAAGTAGATAGATATTAATAAAAAGATGATTGAGAGAGAGGGAGAGATCAGCAGCTTCTACAGTAGGTGCTGGAGCTGCGATCCATCTCCATGTTTCTCTCATCTGTGTCTGTCCAGCACCAGAATGGAATGCACAACAAGAACAGAGAGGAAACCTTTGATTGGTCAGGCAAACACCTTACCATAAACATTTCTCATATTTACATTCTTTCTCCTGGGAAACTCCTGAGAGCTACCTTAGAAATAAAGTTAACTATTTAGAATTGAAGACAAGTTAGAAAGAAATTGCTTTTCCCAGCTTGTCTCTGAGATTTCTCAAAAACCCACTGCCAAGTCATGACCACATGTCACCGTGCAGGATCCCCTCGCGCTGGCTTTCCCGTTTCCCGACCCACGCCGGCATGCAGCTGTATCATGCGTGTTGACCTGTCATCGCTGGCACCATACGGATCCGGCAGGGCACTCTCGTTGCATGTGGCCTGTGTTGCCGCAGCAAAAACATCTGATCTGCGACTGTCCTCTCCGTTGGGGCTGGCTTAGTGACGCTTGCAAGGGAGCAAGGGCAGCTAATACCTGATTTTGAGAAACCTGTGCTTGTTCTTTAATGCTAGCCCCCAGTTCCTTAACTGCTTCCACTAGCATAGCCTGTGGACCAAACGGTATCTGAGACATACGCTCTAGTGCTTCCTCTATGGTCCAATTCCCAGGCAAGGTAACAATAATGCTGCGAGCTGCCGCGTTGCAATTCTGCAATGCACATTGTTTCAATAGTGGCCCATACATGTATTTCGCAACTCCCGCCACCTGTATAGCTGTTGTCACCTTATCTATAAAGGACCCAAATGGTTCTTCTCGACCTTGCTCGATTCCCATATAGGAAGGAATTCCACCCGGCGCCTTTATTCTATCGAGCAGGGCTCAGGCCAATCGCATGGACTCTCTTAACTTGTCTGATCCTATCAGAGCCTGTGCTTCCATTCTGACATAAGGTCCTAACCCCATAAGCTCATCTAGGGTGAGCCCATGCAGGGGATCGCCTGGCTGCCAAACAGCTGCAACTGACTCCTGACAGAAAGCCTGCCAGTGAGAGTTAAATAGCAGTTGTTGATGCTGAGTAAGAATAAACAGCATAAGGTTTTTGATATCGCCTGGTAGCAAAACATTTCCACTCCAAATGTAATTTAGCATTTGGCGAGTAGGCTCCCCCTGAATGCCCAATTCGCTGACCGTAGCTCGTAACTGAGACAATAACTTCCAGTCAAATGTAGCAATTGTAGCAACCTGCCCTCCCCCGGCAGCTGAACTATACACAACTGGGAAGGTTTCCAACAATGCATTAGCTGCATCTTGCTCCCCTGCTGCTAGCGCCTGATCAGCGATACTCCTCCACATTCTCCGCCGTTCAGCAGCAACCTTCTCTGACTCACTTAACTCTTTTGAAACCCTTTTTGTTTCACCTTCCTCCCAAGGGGACCAGGAGGGCGATTCCTCCTCCTTTGAGGAGGGCGTGGGGGGTGCAGGATGAGTGGCATTAGCCCCACTTGTCTGGCTTGGAGGCAAAAATACTTTGTTTGTAGCAGGTGGCATCATATAGGGTGAATCAGAGGACGAGTCCCTGCTTGCCCCCCCGAAGCACGTGGCAGCAGCCTGTGCAGCCTTCTGCTCTGCCTGGTGCTGTTTTAAAGCGTTGGTAACCACCCTCCAATATTTCCCCACCTTTTTGGCAATTTTATCATCATCAAGAGCCGCATCCCAAAGCTTATCTCCAAACACACACCATTCCTCCTCATCAAAGACGGTATTGGGATCAACAAAACATCCCTTAGCAGTCCCATATGCAAGCAACCCTGCCAGCTCTTTGCCTAGTTCCTTATCTAAGACTCCCCGCTTTTCTAAAAAGCATTTGAGTAAATCATACGCCGGTTGCCTTTCCATAACTGTCTCTATTCTTTCAGCGCTGTTGCAGCCCTTGTAAGACGTCGGCGGCACTTTGTGGGACGAGACTCTTCTCTAAGGTCGCTCGGGGCGTGGAGCCAGCTCTTTCGCCTCCTGTGCTGCTGCAGGATCGACACCGATACTGTACCGGACCGTGGCTCGCAGGGTCAAGCCCCCCGACGGGGTCCCTGTGCGGGCGCCATTTGTCGCGGCGAGCGAGACTCGGACACTCAATATGAGTGATCAGCAAGCTTTGATTTATTGATCAAGGCACAGCATACTTATACAGTTCATAATAAGCTAATGCATATTCTGTAGCCTAACTATTTTATTGGATATCTTTCTAAATGTCAACCCCGCCTTTAGTTCCTCATTCTTGGTCACTTACATCCTCATTTTCCCATGTCTAGCTAGCCACAAGCTGTCCGCAAGCTCCCTGTTATCATCTACCAGCTGCAGTCAGGGGCACTGTGTCCTTGCCACCTCCACATCTTAAACTAGCTGAGTCCGATATTTCCCAAGGTCCCGCTCAGCCATTGGCAACATGTCTACGTGACCATTGTCAGCTAACCAGTCCTCCACAGGTAACCAACTGGCAAAGGAGTTAGAGACCTGGAAGAAAGACAACCTTGAAGGCTTGATCCTGCAGTACGTTGATAACATCTTACTAGCAACTGAAACTAATGAAAAGTGCATGGAATTGACTATCAGTCTTCTAAATTTCCTAGGCTAAGGAAAGTATCTTAGGAAAAAGCTCAAATCATGAAGCAGCAAGTTACCTACCTAGGGCTTGAAATAAGCCAGGACAGCAGAAATTGGGAACAGACAGAAAAGAGGCCATCTGCTAAGTACCCCAGCCTGTGACTGCCTGAGATTTATGAGCATTCTTGGGTATAGCTGGATGGTTCAGACTATGGGTCTCGAATTATGGACTTTTAGTTAAACCATTCTTTGAAATTCTAAAGGAGACCATGGAATGCAGGACCCTGTGGGGGTACCACGGAGCTGGTTCTTGCCCGGGAAGCTCCTTCTTCTCAATCTCTTGTGTCAGGAAAAACAATGAAGAAATTTCTTTGCTGCTTCAGGTTTGTTTATTATATCTTATCAAAGGTTCAGGAACACAACCTCTCTGCTGCTTCCAGGTGCACAATGGCAGCAGAGGCTGGTTACAGAGAGTTTATATAGTTTTTATCATCAAATAGGAAAGTTTTATTTTGTCTTTAAACCCAATAACCATCGATTTTATTAGTAAAATCTTTTCTACACTACATTTTTTCTACCAATCACTACATCGCAGGAACTTAGGTCAGAGAAGAAGGGAAGAAGAAGGAAGAGAAGAAGAAGGAGGAGGAGAAGAAGAAGAAGAAGGAGGAGAAGCCGACACCCTGAATTCTCCATGTTGTCCCCATATTAATATATAAGGTAAAACCTAAAACTACAAACCCATTTTCTGTGATGCACTAAACTATCTCTTCATTTCTTTGGTGCTTTCCACTCACCCAGAAGTGGGGGCAGTTTTTCCCACGGGCTGAGTTCATAGGTTAAGCCTTCTTGTGAGGCTTTAGGGATGAATCTCATCCCTAAAAGATCAGGGAAAGCTTTTTTACTTTCCTGGGTTCCAAGAGTGGAAGAACCTTTCACTTGGACTCCTGAGAATGAACACATGCTCTGTAACTTAAAGATGGCCCTGACGTCTGCACCCATCGTAGGGCTTCCAGACTTATCGAAGCCCTTTGTGCTTCTTGTGTACCTTGCCCTTGGAGTCCTGGCTCAGAAGGTAGAAGACTTCAAGAGGCCTGTGGGGTGCTTTTCAAAACAACTAGACAAGGTCAGCCAGGGTTAGCCAGGATGCGTGAGAGCCATAGCAGCAACTGTTATCAACTCATCCAAGAGGCCGGGAAATTGACTTTGGGACAAAAGATAAAGAGTGTATGCTTTGCATGCTGTAACGACTGTATTAGGCCAAAAAGGAGGGGCATTGGCTTTCCCCGAGTTATATGCTGAAACATCAGACTGTTCTAATGGAGCAAGAAGATGTTTTAAGTTGAAAGTATCCACAATGGTACATCCAGCCCAATTCCCAAACGCCCCAATGCAAGGGGAAGAGCAGGTAACCCATTATCGCTTACAGACAATTGAGCAAGTATGCAAGCTCACCAGACCTGCAAGACAACACCAGTTGAAGATCCAGAGATAAAGATTTTACAGATGAAAGTAGTTTGGTGCAAGATGGAAAGCAAAGAAACAGCTATGCAGTAGTCATGCCAACCAAGGTAATAGAAACTCCACTGCAGCCTGTGGACATCTCAGCACAAAGGGCAGAGCTCATAGTGCTATGAAAAGCCCTGGAAGTGGCAGCAGGAAAAAGGTAAACATATGGACTGATTTGAAATATACTTTTAGCATTGTTCATGCCCATGGAGTAATATGGAAAGAGGTGTATTAACAGCAGAGGGATCTCCAATCAAACAAGATTAACAATACTGTCCCTCCTTGATGCTATTCAACTGCCCTGAGAAGTGGTCATACTACACTGCAAAGCACACCAACAAGGGGATTCCCAAATTCATGTAAAAAACAGATTTGCAGATAAAGCTGCGTAAGAGGTTGCACAACAAGGTATCCCGTGTTAATACCTGAGAAAGCTATTTCGCTTCCAGAAGTTAGCCCTAGATATAGTCAAGCAGATTTAAAATTAGCTACTTATCTAAAAGCCCAGAATAAAAAGGGTGGATGGCTAGTAACTCCCAACAATCAAGTCATAGTCCCACCACAGTTGATGCTGTAAATCATAAAGGAGAAACATCAGCAAAACCACTGGGATTTCGATGCTATGGTGACTAGTCTATGGACTCAGATACTCAGTGTTTGTGTGACAAAAATTGTCAAGTCTGTTACAGAAAAATGCCTGATATGTCTTAAAAATAATCCTGTGAATTTCAAAAGGTTGCCTTCAGATATCACTAAAAGAGGAAACACTACCAGAGATTACTGGAAAATTGATTTTTCTAAGCTACCACACTGACAAGGATACAGGTATCTCCTAGTATTAGTGGACACTTTTTCCAGGTAGCCAGCAGCTTTCCCCTGCCACACCAGCAAGGCTAGGGAAGCAACCAAGACACTTCTCAAAGAGATCATAAGCCAGGTTTGGGATGCCTTTACGGATGCCATCTGACAGGGGACCCAATTTTATATGTGAAGTATTACAGAAATTTAGTTGGTAGTTGGGTATAAACTGGGATATACATACTCCATCAAGACTGCAGTCTAGCAGAAGCGTTGAGTGAATGAATCAAACTTTAAGGAGATAAATTAGCAAAATATGTCAAGAAGCTTTTTTGAAATGGTCACAGGTGTTACCATTAACTTTGTTACAAATTAAAGTACAACCTCAAACTAATCTGAAAGTGAGCCCATATGAAATGATGTTTGGGAGACCATATTCTGTTGCAACTCACCCTGGATCCAGGGAACGAATTGGGAACCAAGAAATAGAACAATATTTAGTTTCATTAGGTGTCATGGTTTAGCATAGCTTGGGTTTTAATTAAGGAAAAATATACCAGCCACGGAAGTGATTCTTTTGGGAGGAGCTGCTTACAGCTTCTTCCAGACACGATCAAACCAGTCAGCTGACTAGTTTGAATATTGACAACTCTGTTAAGGCTCTGTTAAGAAAGCTTGACACGCCTGTGTGAACCACATTTAAGAACGAACAAACCACAGGAGAGCTTTCTTGCTTCCAGCTTCTCAGAGAGGTAACTGGGGGGCCCAGCGGGGCCGGGCTATGGCCCTGCTCCATCTCGGCCCAGCTGGGTCAGCCGCCAGCCCAGCAACATGTGGCCGGGTCAGCTGGGAGACAATCACCCTGGAGCCGCGAGCAGCCATGTGGTCAGAACCACCCCCAACTGAGGCACTGCTCTGTCGCGGCTTGGCAGAGATCACGTGACCAAGTAAGATTAACTCTTTCAGCACTGTAAGATTCCCTAGAAGAGATGAAAGCTATAGACATTGTGAAAAACGAGGTTCAATCTCCTGGTAAAATTTAAAAGGTTTAATAAAAGGACAATAGGAGACAGAAATAAAGCAAAGGGTTAAAACAGACAGATGCTTGTCATTCTGCCAAGAGCACACCTTACCACTTGAGAGACATTCTTTAAATACCTTTCCCATTGCATCAGCCAAATGCATATTCATAGACCATTATGCATATTCAAACTTTTCTAAGAACTATTTTCTATATTCCCAGGAACTATTTAGCATGGCTTCTCCTTGGGCCTGCCTTTTTAGAGCATGTGCAGTTCTTGTCTGTTGTTTTAGTCCATTTTTATTATCACCTCCAGCTTGGGCTTTGGTCCATGGGTTCTTCAGATGGTCTGTGCTGATAGCTGGCATGTCAATAGCAAGGGCCTTCATCATATGTTCGTTGGATGTTATCCAACCAAGCAAGGAGTTCGTTTACAAAAAGCATAACTGTATCAACTATTTCACTACTATGTCTAAGTTTAGTTAATAACAGAAATAAAAACTATGTAACAGTGCTACTTTTAACATTATATATATAGCATCCATTTTAGTATTTGCAAAAAGCCAATATTATAATACGTATTTATAACAACATCAGTCTTCTGAGTCAAAGGAAAGACACGTGAAGGCATATGAAGACAACAGCAAAAACCATCAAGGTCACTGAAGAAGGAAGAGCTGAAGCCCAGAGGGAGGAGAAAGAGATGCTTCAAACCTAGGAGCTGAAATTCTTTTGTAAGGCTGTGGTGATGGACTATAATACATCAGAACACCCTGTAAATCATGAAAAAAAGCATGGGGTGATAGAGCATTCAAACCACAACCATGAGCAAAGGCACCTGTGCTGAAACAAGCAAATATTGAAGCAGCTGTGATCTAATGAGAGCCTGAACAGAGAGACGTGCAAGTGATGAATACTCTTGACCCAGGGAGGAAAAAGACCTGTTCCCAAAGACAAAGATGATCCCAGAGACAGATGAAGAGAACCTTTGCTCCTGAACAGCTCATCCTTAAAATGCTACCCCATTAGCTAAAGACCAAACCCTCAAAAACAGTTGTGGGGAAAGCTGTAAGTTGAGGGATGGGACTTCCACACTGCGGATAGATTCCTGGGTGGATTCGCTGTGACACTGAAGCCACGAGATAACTGTTTCTTATGGAGAAGTCTCCATGGCTGGCAAAAGAGACTCCTCTCTGTAAGTGAACTGAAGAAAGATTATTATAGAGGTGGTAAGCTGACTGAAAATCCCAAGTTTTGTCTCTTTACATTATCAATGGGAAGAGAAAGAAGAGATGGGGGGAAGAGAAGTGTTCCAAAGGTTTATTCTGACTCCTATTATTCTCCTTTTAGTTCTGTTAATAAAGCTTTCTTTATATTCTTTAAAGTTTTGAGCCTCCTTTGCATTTCTCCTAATCTTTCTCTCACAGAAGAAAATGAGTAAATAATGGATGCAAACAAATCCGCTACACTTAATTCAATTCTCAAAATCATTGAATGAACTAAAAAGGTTTATCAGTCTCTCAGAACCTTTTACCCTAGACACCTGAGTTCATTCATTTCAGCCTGGAGATCACATATACATAAAGACCTGGAAATTTCAGCCACTTCAGGAGCAGTGGAATGGACCTTATCTAGTGCTGCTGACTATGAGAACAGCTGTGAAAGTGAAAGGAATTAACTCCCAGATACTCCCTGAAGCCAGCCCACCCTTTCAGCATGAACAAGACACTCTCAGCAGGACACCCAAACTCCTTAAGCTTCTGCCTAACCCCAAGGCTGAAATCAGAGCTCTAAACCTGAACTCCCAACTTTCCCCCTAACCCCAAAAGCCTCCTTCACATCATCTCACCTGAACATTAACCCCACCCCACACACACCTTGGAGGCAAGGCAAGGCTTGGCAGTCACAAGGCCACCACAAGGGCTTGGAAGAGGAGAGTGAGGTGAGCTAAGTCTCATCAGCTTGTGGGCCACAGAGGAGATGGGTGGTGTCAGAGACTGAAAGATTGATGTCTTGAGACATTTTGGGGTGCATATGCAGGGAGAAAGGGCAGGTCAGGCCTTGCTCTGGTGAGGCAGTGCCCTGGCCTGTAAGCCCCTCTCCCTAGAACCTGTATCCTAGCCTGGCAGTGGTGCCAATCATGGCACACTGGAGGCAGTGCTCCACTCTCCCCTAATGGAGCTTCTGAGTGGCACAATGACTGGAAGAGCCCCTGGGGGAAGGGTCCCCAGGAATGGGGACCAAGGAGGATTCAAGGGTGAACACCAGGCAAAGCACTCCTGGACTCGGGCTTAGTCTTGGAAATTCTGTCTGAACACCCTTGGAACCAAGGACTTGGTAGGTATATGTATGATTTTCTATGTCTTTTCTGTTTTTCTGTCTTTCTCTCCTTCTTCTATTTCCCTCTTCTTAAAATATTTTCAGTAACTTAACAACAAACAGGTTTAAAGTTTACCAAGTTGAATGGGTCAAGTTAATGCTCTGAGAAGTATTTTATGTTGATTGGATGTTGTAGTAAACCTTTCGCCAAAGTTCCCTGATTTTCTCAAGTTTGACAGTAAACTTTTCTGTTTTTTTGACCTCTTGAGAATATCTTGTTGGTATTTCTTCTGTGCATCCAACTCAGAGTACATGAATTCCTATAGGACTTTTTAGAAGTCTTGTCGAGGGAGTTTATTGGAGTCTTACAGATGGGAATGCTGTGAGGAGTCAGCTGTGCCTCAGAATCTCACAGGCTGTAGGACCCCAACGCCAGGGAGAGTAGCTGGACGTCCCATATACCATGACAGGCCGGCAACAGACATGGATGTCCTGTTGCATGAGGAGGTGCCTTTGATCATTGTGCAGCATATCGTGCAGATCCCACCTGTGGCAGTGTTTTCCCGCTGTGCTCCTGGGACCTCTTTCCATATATCCTTACAAGGAAAACCATTCAAGTCCTCATTTGTCCTGCCCCAGAAAGAGAAT
Organism: Vireo altiloquus; assembly: GCA_013396875.1. Taxonomy (NCBI): domain Eukaryota; kingdom Metazoa; phylum Chordata; class Aves; order Passeriformes; family Vireonidae; genus Vireo; species Vireo altiloquus. Next base: position 2,232 of record VZRF01005928.1, on the reverse strand, counting down.
GTTCCCACGGGAATTTGTTGGTGCAGTTTTAAATCAAGGTAAGGACACGCAGATTGCTTGATTTCCTGTACCAGACTGGATCTTCCTGCTTTCTTCTCTGCCAGTCAAGTTCATCCTGAAACCCAGGAGATGATGAAGACCCATGGACCTCTCCTAGCAGGCCCAGGCCGAATGAAATATGGAAAGTGATCCCTGACCTGAAATAAAAGGATGCTTTCTGACGCAGCACAGCCTGGCCCACAGAGGGTTCAGAAATGCGGAAGGGTCTCTTGCCCTGTCCCGCCTGCCTGAGTGAGGGGTCGATGCCTGCTGCCTGCGCCGAGATAAAGTGGCATACCAGCAAGTCTCCTGGCAGCGTAGGAGACCGAGTGGCAGTGGCAACCCTTCAGTTGCTAGGCAACTAACTACTGCTCAGCGCTGGGATTGCGCTTCAGAAGCTCTGGTCGTTGTGGAGCGGAGGCAAGGAACAAAAGGAGGACTCTCTTGCAGCTTAGTCCAGGAAATATTTATTCCAAAGGGAACTGACGAGAGGAGACAGCACCCCCTGCACCACCCAGGGGAGCCAACAAGGAGAACCGCAGCACACAGGTTGCACCGGGCTTTTAAAGGGGGGTGGTACAAGGGGATGGTACAAACCAGGAGCCAATTGGGCCTAAGGAGGGGAGGAGACAATTAAGAACCAATAAGGATTAGGTCCTGGGGATTGACACTCAAACAGGCCAAAGGAAGGGAGAAGGTTCTGGACAGAGGGGCAAGGGTAAGGAGGGATTGACAAGTCTCATAGGAGGGGTCTAGGTGACAAGCAGGGATATCTCTGGAACAGGGGAGGAGGTATGTGGGATCTGGCAGGACCACCGCGGTGCTGCCGTGGAGGGAGGCCCCTGAGATGAGGAAGCAGGCCTCCTGAAGAGATAAGAAGTATTGCACAACACCAAGATCCAGACCCCCTAGATAAGAAGGCAACATTTTCCTTACAGCGAGGAAAAGGAAGCCCATAATTCTTTAGGAGATTTTATGTAGATCTGTGAGACCCTATAGGCTTGTAACCCCTCACACCCCCTGCTGTACCCCTACAAAAACCCCTGTACTTCTTCCCAGACTTTGGGGATTTCTCGTCACTGGCTCCCCTTCGCTGGGTGCTTGGCAATAAAGTTACCCCCTGCGGAACCGCCATACGAGTCCCTCATCTCTCTCCCCCTGAGCTGGCTGTGAGGGGGTTGCCTTGCAGGGCCACTGAGCTGAAATCACCAGAGCTGAAATCACT
>VZRF01005927.1:168312-236660 GCA_013396875.1 Vireo altiloquus | reverse complement strand
AGGCTAAAGTTTTGGTTCCAAGCATTTCTCTTTTTTTGTGTTTGAATTTCCAATCCTGTTGAATGAGTGGTCTCTTGTCCCCAACAGGAGAACTTCTCTTTCTGTGTCCTTCTGGCATAACTGGCTCTAATCTCACAAACTGAATGCTATGTTTTTTCTCTGATTAGTGTGGTATTGACACTCTGCCATTTGATGGAAATGAAATGAATAAACCGTATTTGCAGCCTGCTCTTGAGGAATACATTTGATGTCTGTCGTGTTCTCAATAATGCAGAGAAAGGATCTATTTTGGAGTTCAAGTGAACCTGACCTTCTGCAGCACTGGACAGGCAGGGAAACCTTCACAGGGACTTTGCTGCTGCTCCAAAGTTAGGGCAGCAAAGCCCAGCAGTGGCTGCAGCAGAGATCTGCAGAGATGCTTTTTTCCCCTGGATGATTCCATATCCAAGATCTTGTACATATTGGTATTGGTAAAACGACAGAAGCTTTTCACTGTGTCTAAATCTTCTTATTCTGGCATCTCTCTCTTCTTCTTTCGGAGTCTTGTTCACACTTGCAGCTCAGGCAAGACTGAGGAGGCAGAGACTGGGAGAGAAAAATCCTCCTCCCACCTGCTGCTCCTTACATGCATCCCCACATGGATGCGTGCATTGGGATGTGGCCAGCGGCTTGGGGGGAAATTTGTATGCAACATCCCAAATCAACCTGAGCCGTTACGTGAATCCGGGGCTTGATATGGCAGATTCATGGACGTGGGCTTGGGTTTGAATTTTCCCCCTCTCCTGAGGCTTTTGTCCACCTGGCTGCTTGTGGGTTTTTTAAATTACTCTGACTGCCTAGACCCAAACAAATCACAGAAAGAGAAATACAGAGAAAATGCTGAGGCAGAAGCATTTGTGAGAAATAGGCCAGGAATCTACCAGCCTGATGCTGGCAAGGAAAAGGAGATGCCCATGCCCTCCCAGCCTGGCTTGGCCACAGCAGAAGAGACAGGGGCAAGACCCAAGCCTGTGCAGGCTGGCAAGGGGAGCCAGGGAGAGCGGGAGGGTGGAGGTGGTTCCCTGGCCGTGATCCCAGCGTGTGAGAGGGCGGAGGAAGAGGCACTGCTGAGCAGGGCTGTTGAGGCAGAGGGTGCCTGCCCGTGGCTAATAAACCATCTGTGCCAGTGCAGGCTCACCCGAGCTGCTCCGCCTGCGCCTGGTGCCACTCTGGCACGGAAGGTGAGCTGCCCCTGCCAGCCCCTGGCCTGCCCGCGGTGGGAATCGCAGGAAAAAAGGCTGCTGCCATATTCCCCCGCACCTGCTTTCTTCCCAGAACCCGCTGGGGTCGAGGCAGAATGGCTCCTTTCTCCACGGTGTCCTGGCCCAGCTCCCTGCCGAGCTTGGCAGAGGCCATCGGGCACAGGGCCGGAGTGGCTGTGCCCACAGCGAGCAGGGCAATGAGCCACGGGGAGCCTGGGGAATGGCTCCTTTCTCTGTGGTGTTCCTGGCCCAGCTCCCTGCTGAGCTTGGCAGAGGCCATCGGGCACAGGGCCGGAGTGGCCATGCCCACAGCGAGCAGGGCAATGAGCCACGGGGAGCCTGGGGAATGGCTCCTTTCTCTGTGGTGTCCTGGCCCAGCTCCCTGCCGAGCTTGGCAGAGGCCATCGGGCACAGGGCTGGGGTGGCCGTGCCCACAGCGAGCAGGGCAATGAGCCACGGGGAGCCTGGGGAAGCCTGGGCTGGCCTGTCCCCCTGCCCAGAGTTAACCTGTCTGCAGGGGGGTTCTGGTGACGCCTTTCCTCGGTCTTAAAAATTAAAACTAAAACATGGTTTATGGGGAAAAGGGGTTTTTATTTCGGTATCTATTTCAGGATTCTGGGGTACAGCGCTTCGTCCAGGTGGGATGTCTAAAATGCATGCACACTTTGCTACGTTGAAATACGCACAATTATAGGCTTTGTAAAATTAATGTATTTATCAAAGATTTTTTAATGAGAGGCTCGAGTGAACTTTGTGTTCTGGGGGACTTTCTTTTTTGATGGGCTTTTTTTAGTTTACAAAAATATGTTTTGGAGAGGACTTTGGTGTCCGGGGCTTTCAAACTGTTTGGTTTTTTAGGTTAATAGTACAGTGGGGCTCAGTTAAGTTATTAGACTTGGAAAATTACAAGTATATAGGTTAAAAGCACTAAGAATACATAACACTATATAAAAGAGTATGTAAGAGGGGTATCAAAGAAAAAGCAAAAAATCATTCTGGCATCACTGTTTGTCCTTTGTCAGCTGGAGTGATGACAGAGTGTTGTGCAAGAAGCAGACTTGCTGCACCCCTGCATTTGTAAACACCACACCTTCACGTGCCGGTGGGAGGTGAGGGGAGAAGAAAGGGGTTTTTTGGGGGTGCTGCAACAGGACCCTCAGCAAGGTGCCCAGAGCTGCTGCCAGGGCCACTTGCAGCAGGATTTGCTTTTCACAGAGGGAATTGCAGCAAAACAAATGAAGCAACCCGAGGGAAAAGGTGTCTGCGTCCACTTGGGGCATCAGCCCTGCCCAGAAGTATTAAAAATAGAAGACAGAGGACAATGAAGGGAGCAAAATCACCCTTAACCCTCCTGTTCTACAAAGGAGGGGACAAGGGAGACTAAATGATGTCAGGTCCATGTGTCATTTTCTTCATAAACAGGGGTTACCAGAGGTCTTCCCCTCAGAAAGGAACAGGGCAGAGAAATGGATCTTTGTCTCTTTAAGATGAGATGAACTGCCACTCTTAGTCATATATCTTTACTGCACCCTAGGGTTATAAAAACATACATCTTCATTTTGAAAGCCTTTTATTACATCCATAAACATCAGATTGCAGCTGACTGTTCCCTGGATGAGAATTTCCTAGTACTCCAAGTGAGTTTTGACAGGGGGAGGGAGTGAAAGTAAGATTGTTGGGCTTTTTTTTTTCTGGAACAGTGTTTATAGGGAACTTGTCAGTCTCTGGCACGCTCCAGCCACTATCAGAGGGCTGAGCAGCATCGAAGGGAGAGGACACGGGTTTTCTCTGCTTATTTTCACTGTCGGACTTGGTGCCATTCCAGGTGCTGCACATGGTAAGTTTTCCTCCTCTCTTAAATAGGACGCGGTATTTGCTTTGTTTCAGCGCTTGGGTTTTGTGAGAAAACTGGAAAATGGGTCTCTGTGAGAAGAACTAATGCTAGCCACTCTGCTGGGAGCTGGAAAAAAGAGAGAAATAAAAAAAAAAGAGAGAAAGAGGGAATTAGATCTGAGGCTTTCAGGGCACAGAATGCTCACTCCAGTTTTGAGACTTGGGGGGTAACAGCCAAATTATTTTGACCAGCAGTGTGAATCCTCTTGACAGGTATTGCTGACATCTCTAATAGCCGAGGAATTGCAAATCCTTTCAAGAGGATACAAGAGAGATTATTTAGAAATAAATGGTAAATGCTGGGCTGTATTTCTGCCTGATGTGTTTTGCCTGGGTGATTGCACTTGTGAGGCATGGTGTTCCCTCGGGGAAGGACAAGAAGTATCTGCAGAAATGCCATTGGGGTGTCTCTGCGTAGGGTATAAATAGGTGCTCTCTGATCTGCAGTGTTTTTATGAGTGCACCCAATGTTTCCTTTCCTTTAGCATATCTCCAGTGCAGGAATGACTGCAGCACAGGGCAGTTTGCTTTAGCTGGTGGGGGAGAGAGGGAACAATCCTGAAACAGCAGCTCAGGGCTCAGCAAAGGTGATTTGTGCTTCCCTTGTCTGTGTGGACACACTAAAAGAAGGGAAAACATTGCTATCGTACTTCTTCCTTCCTAAAGCATGCTCTCCCTCGAAATCTAAGGTCCTGTTTTGAGGGATTGCTTGCTTTTCCCCATGTTGGTGACTGCAATCCTGTCACTTTCTTGGGAAGAGGCTGGGGCTTCATCTGGCTGACTTTCCTGAGCCAGCAGCAGATCCCGAGAGCTGGAGCTGGCAGCAGGAGCTGGGGAGCTGCTGCCACGAGGGCTCCCAGGGTGGCCACTGCTGCAGGAGCTCAGGGAACAATGGGATCTTGACAGGGTCCCTGTGGCAGCTCTGTCCAAGCTGTGTTCTTGAGGCAAAAGGGGCTGGGAAACTTGTACCCTGCTGTGTCCATCCCACGAACCAGGAAGGGCAGACCTCATTCTGCAGGGACAGCGCTTCGTCATCTCATGTTTGCCTGGAGTTTATGCAAAGCAGGACAATCCTTAGGAATTTGCACCAGAAAAAATCGGTCTCCAGGATAAAACTGAAAGGCAAGCTGGGTTTTATTTTATTTTTCATGTGTGTTCATGAGCTGTGATGTTGCTCACAGTGTGCTGAAGGTGTGGAGACACTGACTGAGAGCAGGAAGTTTCAAAAGCTGGTTGTGATTCTGGGTGTCCCACCCAAGGGAAGGGTGAAAGAGGTCTCCTCTCCAGAAAGTGCTGCCTTAAAACGAGCCACCTCTCAGAGACCCAGCCTCCCAAAAATAAAACCTCTCAGAAACCTTGACTGTAATCAGCAGGAAGAGAAAGAAGGTGGGACAAGGAGTCATTCCCAAACCCTGATGTTGTACAAAGGACCAAACCAATTTTTTGGCCTCACCATCAGGACTGGAAGCCTGGACACACCACTTTGCAGAAGGGTTTGAAGATGTCTTCTTTTCTCTGGTTTTTTTCTATCATGCCTCCCTTCTATTTTTTTTCAGAGAAAGAAGAATTGTTCCAGAATTTATTGGGACAGATTGCTGAGCAGTTCTCGAGGTAAGAAACTGAACATCATTATTAATTTAAAATGCTATTTCTTTTATCAGCCTGAAGTGAAATTTTCACAGGAGGCAGAGGGGCATTTAAGACATCTTTCAAATCCACTCTGCCTGCCAAATTTAGGTCTGGGACACGTTATTTCCTGCTGACAGCAACACAGTAGCTTAAACCAAAAGCAATTTTGGTGATTATCTTTGATCTAAAAAGGAGATCGAGTAGTAAATGCTCCTTCCCTCTTAGGAGGCAAAAGAAATGCTTCTTCGCTGAACAGTCAAATCATCAGATTTGTTTCATTTTCCCCTTTATCACCCAAAAAGTCTCTCCTCGGAGAAGATTTCTCAACATCTGTGTAGCTGCTTATTTAATCCCAGCTGGTTTCAATAAGACAGATCAGTCCCACCACAGCCCAGCAAATCACCGGCGTAACTCGACAGGAGGGGAGGAGGTTTCAGAGTGTGCAGACACCAAGACGCTGCTCTGAGACAAAGCATTATCAATTTAACTTTGCTTCCCTGGGCGGGTACAGTAGCAAGTCACTGCTGAGAGAGGGGGAGACGAAGTGTTGTAGAGCCACAGGACGTTCCCAGGACCATAAAAAAAAACCCCAAAGCTTGTTCATTTTTCTGAAAATTAAACCCGCGTGTATTTTCTGCCCAAATGTTAGCATTTCCATGGAAAATCTGATTTTCCTTATGGCAAACATGGCTGGGCAGATCAATCACAGAGACACAAATTTGGACATTTCTAGCAGAAGTTCTTAGCACCTAGGGCAGGTAGAGCGTTAAATGTATAACATTAATACATGAGGGTTTTCTTTCCAGGGTTTTTAAAATCAATGAGCTGAAAACGGAAGTAGCTAATCACTTGGCAATGCTGGAGAAAAAGGTTGAATGTGAGTGTCCCTTTATTCCTATCACACTGGGAACGGTGCTCTGTTGTGCCCTCTGATCTGTCCTGCTCCTCGCAGCCCCTCCACTTTATCTAATCCCTTGTAATTTGGCCAACTTTGAGCCCCAGCGGCCACAGGTCAGCCCGTGGAGAGGCGTGGGGACGATGGGAGCCCATAGTGGCACTGGCATGGGGACCAGGGCGGGCTGGCTGGAGCTGCCATCATCCAGAGCACCTCCTGTCCTCCCTTTGAGCCCTCCACTGAGCTTTGGGGCCTGGGACCACATCCTGCTGTTCCCATGTCCCCATGGCAGAGGGTCTCCACCACCCACCTCCCCACCTCCACCTCCCAGCCCCTGACCAGCCCTCCCGTGGCCCTGGAGTCTGTCACCTCCCTGACTCCCCCATCCCTCTGCACTCCCTGATCCTCTAACACTGGGGAACCTGCTCCCACCCTCACTGTGGCATTTGGTCTGTAATTCCAGGGGGTAACACCCTCCTTCTGCTCTCAGCTGGATCCTTGCACTGTAACACCACCATATCATTACTGTGCAACAGCCAAGTTAAATTCATCTAATCAACAAGCTCCTTTTCTGGTTTTTTGGGTTGTTTTGTTTCCCTCTGAGATGTTTCAGTACATTATGCAGCACGCAGGTCCCAGAGAGGCAGAGAAGGGGTATGAATAAGGTGCTGCCATCCAGTTTTGACTCCAAAGGCCACATCCTTGCGGGTACTCAGCATTGAAATCAGGAGCAGGGAGAGCCTTTCCCAGCACTACAGCTGCAGAAAGCACTTTCCCACTAGAGCTGGCTGGGAAAAAAAGAGTTTCTGGTTCACGGAAGAAGTTGTTTTCCCGAAACTTCCCCCGACCAGAAGCTACCTTGACCCTGCAGCTGCCTGGGGAGACTGATCCCTTTGTCAGCAGGGAGAGGAAGAAATGTCCTTATTTGAAGAGCAGCTGCAGGGAAGCCTCTCCCTGTGGCCACTGCAGTCTCAGGCTCCTGGTGCTGAGGGATGTCCATGGAGGGGACAACCTGCAGCTTGCTTACACCCCCAGAAAGGAACCCAGGTATTAATTCCGCCCTATCTGTTTGGCTGCTGCTTCTCCCAAGGCTCTGCTGGTTTATTCTTTGACCCAAAAAAATAGAGAAAAGAAAAACTAGCTCAGTCACTCTGCATTTTCAGCGAGACTTCTGACCAACTCCACTCCTCAGGGCTAAATGCCACGGTTTAGAGCAAATGAGGTAAGCCTGTGGGTTTTTGTATCCCCTTGGCAGCCTGAGCAAGAACTATCCCAGCCAGCTAGGGGCTGCTTTTGGCCTCTGGTGAACCTCTGGGATCCCTGGCACATACTCTGCCTCTCAGCACTGGCAGTGGAGGGAGATAACCAAGGCATTCACGCCATTCCTGGCAGGAAAAAGTCGAGCACTCACCCACTCCAGCACTTTATTGCTGGTTTAGGGAAGGGAGCTGCTGTGCCAGGCGGGTGCAGGAGAGAATTCCCTGCTCCCCAAAGGAGGGTTCTCCCCCTGAGTGGGTCCCACTGCTGATGGAATCAGCAGCTGATGGAGCAATCTGCTGCCACTCTGCCTGAGCACTGCCCGTCCGGGCTCCAGCAGCCTCAGCCTGTGGGCAGGAGCTCCCTGGGCTGCAAGTGCACCCATCTGCTCGAAATCGGATTTCCAGAGCTTGCAACGGAGCCCAGCCTGCAGCATTCTGAAATAGTTCCCCGGGCTGTCATGTTTAGGAAGCAAAACCGTGGGAGAGAGGGAGTGTCCGACCTCCCTGCTCGGGCTGGGCTCCCAGAGGTTTTTCTGTGAGCCATGTTTCATGCTGGATTCAGCCCAAGGATTTCTTTAGACAGCACAGGGTCTTTTCAGAAGGTATTTCTTGCTGCTGAATAATATAATGGGCCCTTAATCAGTGCACATGACAAGGCTATTTATCACTTGCAAGCCAAATGTGCAAAGAATTGTGCTTTTATTTTGCCTTTTCTCCTGCCTCCTTTGGAGATCCCTTTTCCACCACTTTCACATGTGCTCTCCAGGATTTCTTCCCCAGAGGGGACGTGTGTGTGGGGATAAGTGCTCGTGACAGCACTACATCTGCACCTCACATGAAGTGTTCTCAGCTTCCTTCCCATTCCCGCCTAGAGACTGCACCAGGGGTGTGTTTTTCAGGGAGCCAAATCTTTTAGCTGATTTTTAAATCCCAGCTAAAGCTTGTCCCTTCCCCTTGGAAAATGGGGAATGCAAAGCAAGCACTGGGAATGCTTTGTCCTATGGCTTGACTTACTCTGCACAGCAGCCCACACATGAGTAAGGAGGCTGGCAAAAACCCTTTGCAATTTGTAAGCGTTTCACATCTACCTTAAGAAAATAATTATGCAAATTCTGTGCTCCCCCGGAGAGATTTGGGATGAAAACTAAAGAGATGCCACATGAAAAAATGCTCAGGGCTGCCATTTTGCACCAGAACTCCCCTTCTCCCTGCAGCTGCCTGCCCCACTTCCCTGTTGCTCTGATAGCTCTGCTTGGCTCCCATTGCTTCAAATAGGCACTGGCCACCCTTTAGACACCTTGGCAAATGGGCTACCAGGGAATTTCTCCCAGGTGAATGCAACCAGGTGGTAGATAGTAGCACAGGGCCTGAAGCTGATCATCAGCTGTTGTTGATAAAAGCACCCAAAAAAGTGCAGGCAGGTATCCAGAATGAAGATACCCAACAAGCAGGAGAGCAGCTTGCCTGTACCACCACACTGTGATCACCCAAAGAAGTTGGCTGTAACAATGATGGATGAAAAAATATAAATTTCTAAATGGTCTTTTTAAGTGGAGGGCATCCGTGTAAACAAGCATAAATCAACCCCCTTTCCCTTTCCTCTCCTAATATGTGGCATTCTGCATTTAGTTCACACACATCTTTCCCTTTTCCCAGTCCCAGCTGCAATTTTTGTTGTTACTCTCATAAGGGAAAACAAAACCAAGGCCTCTGCTTATCTCCAGAGCTGTGCCCTTCAAGGCAGGGCTTTATGACTTACACACTGCTCTCCAGATAAGTCTGATCCAGACTGTGATTTCCTAAGAAAGTTGCTGGGCGCTGATTGTCCGATTGCATGTTCCCTTGAGTTCCCTGAGCCATGGCTTGTCCATGCAAACAACCACTTCAGTAAACAAATGAGCTGTGAAATGATGGCATATGAGTGACACGTACGTAATAAGAGGGGCCGTGTCCTTGATCACACTGATGGTTCAACGAGGGGGAAAGAAAAGGGGGAATTATTCTCATACTCTCACTGTGCTGGGCTCTCTCGTGGAATAAAGTGCCCTGCTGCATAAAAAGGCAATCAAACTTTTTGCCTCGTGGCTCTCACAATCACATGCAGAAGGAAAATATAGGATTTTCTGCGCCACATGTAGAAATAACCTTTGATTACAGAATTGATTGGCAAAAAGAAGTGACAGGTTTTCAATACTTAAAAAAAAAAAAAAAAATCCATTGTTAGAGACAAATTCTCAACATTTTTCTCTCCCTCCTGCATTCTCGCTTTGGTTTTTCTGTATCCAGCAATGCCTCTCAGAGCTCCTTAATGCTCTGCACGAACTTTCGAATTAAAACCTTTTATCTTAATGGGAATTCTAATCCTGCCGGGATGGTGTTTGCATAGCCGCGCTTATCATCCCATCACGGGAGGGGTTTTATTTTTTGCTCAGGATTTCCTCTGATTCGTGCTCTACAGCAGAGAAGTGAAGGCACCAGAAGAGCTGCCTGCTGCTGTGGAAAAGCCGAGATGTTATAGCCATCCGGTGAATTAAAAGGCTGTGGCTGTTATCTGCATTGGCAGCAGAGAATTCCTGTGGGTTTCCAAGATCTCTCGCTTTGGCAGCACCTGCACGTGGGAGAGCCGAGGCAGCCTGTGAGAGCTGGCTGCCTCGCTGGATAACCCCACTGGCAGAGCTCTCTGAAACTTTGCACCACTGTGAAACGAGACCCTGCGACTTTCCGCCATGGTAACACCCCTGTTGTTTTCCTCTGTTGGCAGTGGAAGGCCTGAAAGTGGTGGAGATTGAAAAATGCAAGCGTGACATTAAAAAGATGAGGGAGGAAATGGCAGCAAGGAGCAGCAGGTAAGTTTTGCTTGGGACCTAACCACAGGAGCGTGTCTGGTTTCAAACCTTAATGCAATATTTCCACAGAATTATCTCCTGGGCTTAGAAGGAAAAGAGCAAGGAAACCAACAACCATCAAGGACAGTGGCTGTAATTTAACGTTTGAAGATTTATAGCCATTCACCAGTTAAATTAGCTTGGGCCATGGGAATAGAGAAAAAGGTCTTGGGAGTTATTTGTCACCATACAGAATGGGAATGCTTCATCCAGATTTAATGGGAGAGAGGGAATGGGAAAAGAACTTCTGCACAGTGCAGCCTTTGGTTGGGAACCAGCTAACACTCGAAACAGCTCCAGTATATTCTGGGAAATTACCAAATAAATATGTAGCAGCTCCTCTAATTATGATCTCATGCTATTATAAATCATCTGTTTCAAATTCAAAGAGAAATTGGGAATTTACTTTCTAGTGCAAGGGCTCATTGTGATGGTGAAGCTCAGCTTTGCTGTAATTAAAACACCAGCAGAAAAAATTGCATTTTGTACAGTGTGTGGTCTCAGCTGGAAAATGCCCCCTGTGTCACCGAAGTGGGACAGACAAATCACCACTGTGAGATTGGGAATACTTCTGGGAAGTGTTGCTGAAGAGGAATATACCATGCTGCTCAAAATGTGGGTGAAGGGGATTTTTCTCAGCAAATGTAACTATGCTGTCTTGACAGTCTCTCTTGGGGTCAAGTTGTCTGACCTTTAATCAAAACTGTTTCCTACTGAGGGCAATGGGAGATGTGCTAAAAGATTCAGGCTTAATAATCACTTGCTTTTATAAATGTTGCCATCCAGATGTGTCAGGATGATAATTCATTCCCACTAAGTCCGAGGCCAAATTCAGCTGTCATATTAGCATAAATGCAGAGTAACATTATTAACCTCAGATGTGTGGCTCAGATTTATCCCAGCAGGGTGGAATGCAGTTTGCCCTGTGACTTGCATCATTCCTTGTTGGGGTGTGTGCAGAAATCTCGTTAGAAAAATCCGAGCCCAGGCTGGCAGCAAATGCAGGAGCACGTGGGCTGATTTGAGCTGGGTGTGATGTGGGAAATGTGTGTGCCCACGTGTCTTTCCTTCAGCTGTGGCAGGGAGCTGGCAGAGCTGGACAGTGATGCACAGCTGGACAGGGAATTAGGTCCAAAAAAAAGAACTTAATGGCAACTTGGTGCTCGCTCAGTTGCCACCACACCACATCAGGAAGTACGAGACTGTCCCAGCAGCCATGACTCATTCCCATCCCAGATCCTGTCACCTTCCAATCCGTATTTTGTGGTATAAACAGCAACCTGTTAGCAAAAAAAGCCGTAATGGGGAGCATTCCATCTGCTCAGTGCAGCTGGCTCCAGCTGGGGTGTCACCTTCCCCGAGGGCTTGTGGTGAGATGTGACAAGCTCCAAAATCCAGAGACCAGCACGGGGTGTGAGGCTGGAAAGCTGTGGTGAAAGTGGGTGTGGGGCTCAGCTGGGCACAGACACCCACCCTGGCTTGCTCTGAGCTCACACTCACAGCTGCTCTCACTGAGCAGGAGCAGGACTCGCTCTGCTTGGCACCACTTTGGTGCTGTGGCCATGTGGCTCTGTCACAGCCCTTTGTGGCTACCTTGAGCCGCATCTTCCTCCTCCCAGCTGCACAAAAGTCCCTCGTGCTTGCCCAGGATTCTGCCCACGATTATCTGCTTTGGGTCCCAAAGCAGCAGCTAGGTGTGGACACAGGACTGAGGAGAGGAATCTCCTGGGCAGCTCCCATCAGGAGATGCCGAGGAATGAGCTGTGGCTCCCTATTCCCAAGCCACCACGGCCCCATGGGAGCTGTGCCACCAGCCTGGGGAGACCCCAGCCTAGGGATGCTTTGCTCCAGGGCAGTCCTCTCCCGTTGGCACGAGATGCATGTGGGAACAGAGGCATCCCAGCAAAGTGGAAATGTACTTGCTCTCATTTAGACTTGTCATCCCTTGTGCAGTCTCATTTGCTACATGGTGTGTTCTGGCTGCAATTAGGGATCGCATCTAAATTTAATTAATGTACGTAAATATGTGTGAGTGCCTACATTCCTTCAATAAGATCACAGTGTACACAGCTGTATGGATGTTTACCTGTTCTTACATTTGCAGTTACATTACCAAATGAGAGAGTAAGGTTGAGCAGCCAGGTTTATAAAAGCACAGTGCATCTCTTTCTTTAGAGGAACAAAGCAGCTCCATTTGCATCTTCCTCAAATTCCCTTTTTTTTTTTTTTTACTTGTCTCCTTTTTGCACTCACCACTGGCAGTTGCTAATAGCATTATGGTGTCATTTAAAATCATGATCATTTGCAGATACAGTTTTACATTTGTGAAGGTCTGATGCATCCTGGCTCTGGTGTGTTCCCCAGTGTGCTGGGATGAAGGCTTCAATATCCTACTACAGCTGGGAATTAGAAATAGCTGGCTGACCCTCAGCTAACCCTGGCAGTCAGCTCCAATTAGGGCAAGGAATGCCCCAATCTCACTATTTTTATCCTACTAATACCCTACACAGTGGAGTTTTGAGGAAGCAGCTTTAGAAATGATTAAGACAGCTTTTCATCTATTGAGAATATCCTTAAACAGGACAGGAAAAGGCAGCTGGTTGGAGTCATCTGACCACCACGAACTGTAAAATGACATAACTTTCACAGGATTCAGACACTGCCGCCAGAAATGAGAGCAGACATCAATGTTAAGAGGAAAAAAGAGACCTGGACTAATTCCCAACAGAGAAGAGAATCACTAAAAAGAGATACAATACAAAATATAAGAAAAAGTAGAAAATGGACAAATAGAATTAATGGAATGCTTTGCTTGGCTTCTTTTGGGAGGTTTCTTTTTGCTTCCTTTGGCAGGGGGCTTGAAAATTGAGAAAGGATAATCCAAATGTTAGGACTACAGGGATAAATCCCTGGAAGTGCTCAAGGCCAGATTGGATGGGGCCCTGAGCAACCTGGCCTAGTGAGCAGCATCCCTGCCCACGGCAGGGCGGGTGGAGCTGGATGATTTTTAAGGTCCCTTCCGACCCGAACCATTCTATGGCTCTATAAATGCAAAATGCAATCAGATCAGCCTCACACGAGAGTTAATGAAGTCCATGTGGACAACTACCTGGGAAAAGCCCTTCAAGACCCCCGAATCCAGCCTGTGGCTGATCCCCACCTTGTCACCCAGCCCAAGGACACGGAGCATCACGTCCAGTTGTTCCTTAAACACCTCCAGGGATGGGGACTCCACCACCTCCCTGGACAGCGTCTTCCAATGCTTGAGCACCCTTTCAGTGAAGGAATTCTTGATGTCCAGCCTGTCCCTCCCCTGGCACAGCTTGAGGCCATTTGGGAGAAGAGCCTGACTCTCACCCCACCTGGCTGCATCCTCATCAGGGAATTGTAGCGAGCGATAAGGTCCCCCTTGGTCCTCTGCTCAGATGGGAAAGCATCACCTTGGCTTTTCCATATGCAGAGGAAAGAAGGGTAGATAACTGGCAGTGGGTGCTGGTGTTAATAACCAGGCGAGTGTTAATCACCTATAATTGCGGGCAGTGCCTCCCTCCCGCCGGGATCAGGGAGCCAAGCAGAGGCATCTTGCCAAGTCTGTGCCTCTCTGCTGTTGTCCCACGTGAGGGGCAGCAGCCAAAGAGGTCACACCACCAAAGTGGAATTTCCTATGGGCTGCAGCAAGGCTCAGTGGGTGCCTTCACCAGTGAATCAGCACAGATGTGCCAGTCCATAACCCAGCGTGGTCCCTGGCAGCCCTGGAGAAGGATGCCCACCATGGACAGCAAGCTGCTCCCTGAAAATCACTTGGTTTCAGGAGAAGAGGTTGGGTATCCATGGATACATGCCTGAACTCAGATGCTTCTCTCTTGAATGCAAATGGACCAATAAAGGGCAATGGGGGTGTTGCACAAGGGGAGGAAACCCTAAAGAGGATCACACTTTCAAAGCATTTGAACAACACCGCTTTAGAAAGGGAGAGGTTGTGGAGTGGGGTGATCCTCTGAGTGGTGCCTACTGGGAGACCAGAGCACTTCTGGCATTTTTTGAGGCACAGTCCTTCTGTTCCCCTAACGTTAAGAGATGAATGTTTCATTTCAGGACTAACTGTCCCTGCAAGTACAGCTTTTTGGAGGAAAACAAGAGGCCAGCTCCCCGGCGGGATGTTCCTTCCTACCCAAAGGTACCACACAATCTCTGCTCTTTCCATAACCCTGTGGCATGGCTGCCATCCTAACAAGGACTACTTTACAATGCGTGACTCCTTAGCCATTAATTCCTAGTTATTCTAAATCCAAGACCTGAGCCAAAGCTCCTGCGAGCCAGTGGAAAAAGCTGTCAGTTGCCCGTGGTGACTTAAAGTTTAATTCTCAGTAGTCTTTAGTACTTGAAAGCTCATTAGTGTTTGAAATGTTAATGAACGTTGTGCATTCATCAACATTTAACGCACTTTTGTCTCGTTATATTTGTTTATTCTCCATGCTCACAGCAATAATCAAAAATGCCCTGTAATGCTGTGTTCTGATTGAAAGTAGTGCTGCTGCCTGTTTTCTCCTAATGGATTATTTTTTTAATTTAAAAAGTAATTTATGGGGATTCTTCATCTAGGGAAACAAAGAGAAAATGCGACATTGGATTCTCTCCAAAATGATTCATTGTTCCTGTGAAAATGAGTTAGTGTATTTGCTGGGGAAAACAGTAATGCTGGAAGAAAAATGTCTCCTGGGCAAATACAAGTACAAATCCACAGTGATGAATGAGGCTGAAACCATGAAGAGCACAGGGTCTATGATCCCAGAACCAGCAGTCTTTGCCCACAAGAATCATTAAAAGCTGCCAGGTTGTGCCTGGCCAGTGCCTGCCCAGCTCAGACTTTGACAAAACACCAGCTCACATATGTGCAAATCATGGTTTAACTGTGGGGATCTCCCTGCACACACCAAAGCTGGCTCAGCCACCCTGAATCCTCATGGTCCTGTGTGATGCAGGTGCATGACATGGATGTGGCTCTGTGCACATTTGTCTTCAGAGCCTTGCAGAGCCTTGCAGAGCAGTAAATTCTGCTGTTTATTCTGCTCTGCCTGGCAAAAGTGACCTCCACTGAGGCAAAGACCGTGGGACTTCTATTTCTTTTCATTAACTTTTGCCCAGAAGGCTTGTGCTCCTGACACTAACACATGATTTCACAGAACACATCAGTTCTAAGCCAGTTTTTTTTCCCCTGATAAGTATATATGTCAGATTAAACCTTGATGGACTGCTGCATTAGGATCTTGAATTAAGAAAAAGGGCTACAAAACAGCTGCACTGACCCGCTGCAGAGTTAACTGGTAGTTTGTATTTCTGTATTATTCCTCTACCAAAGTTCATGGGAGTTTGGGGTTTTGGAGATTTGCAAAATTTGTTATCAGTTGTCATTTGCTCGACTTGTCCAATGTCAGTGAGGCTGGAGGAGGATGTCGCTGCAACACCAAACCTGTACTGCTAATTCCCAGTTTTCTTGCAGAAAGTCGGACTAAATGTGCATTGTATATGCAAATGCAAAGCTCCTTGCCTTCTGAAGGAGGAAAGTTAATCTTCAGTGTTATTCCTCCTTTAATTACGTATCAAATAATCTGATGGCTCAGAAATTGTCATTCACCTGCTCACGAGAGTAAACCCAACCTAGGGACAGCCATGGTAAATGGGCTAATTGAAGCCACAAGGTTTTTGAGCTCCAAAACCACTGATGAATAGAGCCTTGAGCAGATGAATCTGTAGAGTCCTGATATCCCCATGTCTTTTAACCCTCCACATGCCCTTTTTTTTTTTCATTTTGTACACAACCGTAACTGGTGAATGAGCTTGATTTTGTTTTAAGCTTCTGAGCGTAATGGTAAAAAATCACTTGAATCTTGCAGGCTGACAACCAATTTGAAACTGTGGGCACTCTTGAAAAAACACTCGAAATGAGAGCATAAATCATCTGAAAATAAACACATCATCCCCAGCAGCTAATTTAGCACTGTAAGCAGAGACACTTCACACCGCCCTTCCCTAACTGGCAGCTTTGAGTGCCGCTGCTGCTCTGCAGGCAGCAGAACCAGTGCAGCCAGGGATGAGTCTGTGCCCTGTGCCTTTGATTCCCTGGGCTGGATTTAGCCATGACCCTGTCCCTAACACCTCCACTCTCCCTTTTCTCCCAAGCCCTGCTCCACAAGGATCTGCCCCGATGAGCAGCTGCCAGCTGGGGGGAAGGGTGAGGAGGGTTGGGTGGCCAGAGAGAGAGACCACTTGCTCTCTCCTTGGGAAATGTGGCTAAACCCCTCGTGAATGAAAGCCTGGGAGTCCCAAGGACATGCCAATAGCATTCCCATGCCAGGGACACCCTTGTTAACACTTCCTGCCTTTCTGTCTGCAGTACATGCTGTCCCAGGAGACCATCGAGGCTCTGCGGAAACCAACCTTTGACGTCTGGCTGTGGGAGCCCAATGAGGTGAGGATGCCACGTTAGCTGGGTTGGCACTTTCTGTGAGCCAACAAGGTCAGAAGAGCCCTTTGAGACAGCCTGCAGAGTTTTTCCCTTTTTTCTGCCCCTTACTCTCTAGACATTTATTTCATTTCCATACCATGGCAGAATGTGATGCTTCTTCCTTGCAGATGCCAGGTAGATTGTGCTGCTTATCATACCCTGGCTCATCTTTGTTTGCTCTTTAATCTCTTCCTAGTAAAGTCCCTCAACTGGTGCACTGTCATTACTGCCACATGAGTTCTCTCATACCATTTTATCTGAACAAATCAATCCCCAGCGAAGTGTGTGCTTAAGCACATCATCAATAACTCCACTCAAATCAATGAAGCAGCAGGCAGAGGTGCAGGCACTGATTCACACCCCTTCAGCTGAGGCTTTTTCTGCAGTTTGTGCTGAAGAGGTTGCAAGGCTGCCTTCACAACCAATTAGTATCTTCTTATTGCTTCATGTTCTTCCTTTTCTTACCGCTATTAGTGTTATTCATGGTTCATCACTTGTACTGCAGGAGGTTCTGAAAGGTCCATGTGGAAACCTCTAGAAGCGTGAAGGAGAAGGATGCGAAGAACGGACAGCTTAAATTATAATGTCAAACCTGGTTCAGCAGATCTCACTCAGGAAAAACACAAGGACAGGACTAAATTTGGGGTTTAGTGCTGGTTTTTTCCCAAGGGAAGGCTTGGCTAGTTCTGGCAGCCCCCCACCCAGCAGCAATAACCTTAATTACCTCCTCAACAAGAGGCTGTGCATGCAGAGTCATTCTGGCTCAGCATGACAAGGGAAAACACCCCAAACCACATCCACAGCATATTCCCTTCAGGATATTTCCTCTGTCAGGTAGAGCAACAGAAGGGCTCTCTGGTGGCTTTAGGTCCATCTCCCGTTCGCTGAGGCTGGCAGAGCTTTCCTCATGTGGTCAGAGGTGCTCTGTAGCCACTGCTCCCTCTCCAGCTCTTCCTCTCTGTACCATGGCCACAAATTCCTGTCAGGTCTTTGCAGCAAGGGGGAATTACGGTCTGACAGGTGGACCATGACACTGCTGGCTCATTGTTGTCCTGACTGTAAAGAAAGGAGGAGAGACAAAACCCATTTTCCACGGATTCCTGTGGGCTGGGGGGACAGTACTTTAGCACAGTAACTCATTCAGAGGGCTAGGAAACATTATATGGTGGCATGAACAAGGCAAACAGGAGGGTGTGGAGATTAAACTTGCCCTTGCAAGGAGGAGTCTGCTCAGAAATGAGATTCCACGCAAGCTGTGGTGAGCCGAGCACCATATGGGTTTATCTCACCCTCTTAGCTCTGCTTTATGTTTACAGAGAATATTTCAATTCTGTCAGTGCTTGTTAAGCAGTGAGTGTTTGCCCACATGCTCAGTGTGGGACAGGCAGGTCATAAACCAGAGTCATCTCTAAGCAAGTGAATAATGTGCTCTGCAGCATCTCAGTAAACAGAGATTTGCAGCAAGCCTGGCTCCTCTTTCTCAAATGCCCTCTCACTTTTCAAGCCTTAAAAGAATCCCATATTCAAGCTTTTGCTGCTGGCCAAGAAAGCTAAACATGAAAACTGAGATTCTCCTGTGTTCAGGGGCAGGAGTTTTGGGACTGAGATTCACCTCGTCACTTACCCGAAGCTCTCTTGGCCACAGCTGCATTTCTAAGGGTAATTCAGCACTTTCTGGATAAAGATTATTGTCTTGGAAAGTATTTTATGAAACTATTGCAAAACATATTCTACCAGGACAAGGGGATCTTCAGCAAAATGCTGTCTGTGTGATCTGAGCAGAATTCAGCTCATGGCATTGTCCTTCAGGTCTTGCAGGAAAGTCTCTTCCTATTTGGATGACTCAAAATCAGTCCCCTTGTTACTCTGTAAAGTATGTTTATTCCCTGGATAAATATAAAGTTTCATTAGATTAAATCTTTTTTTTTTTTTTCTGGTGAGGTTCTAAGAGCCTAATTAACAGAGAACTAACTAGAAATGCCCCCAAGGCTGTATTTGTGACATTGTGCTCGTCATGTTGAAACCCCTGGGCTGCTTTACAGTCTAAGAACTGCATTTTCTAACACAATGGCCACATTCCATCCTCTGCAGGTTTGGCCTTCAGAAACAGGAATGCAGATACCTAAACTCCTGAAATCCAGGAAACCTCTTAATTTTTTCACTGGTGGAAGCTATTAAGCATCCAGGCACTTGAGATTATCAATATCTTTTGTTTCCAATTCTTTCAAGCCCAGATGATTAAATGTGAGGGGTGGTGCTAAATTATCTGCATCCCCCTTCGTACTGCAGAGCAGGTATTGTCTCAAAAGAGCTGCCTGCACTTGCATTTCAGCTTTTGGGACTCACAGCTACAGTGTCCATGAGGATATGATCACAAAACTTCTGCAATTTTGAAGGGTTATAATGGGAAATCTTTTAAACAAGAAATCTGAGCTAAGATGGTGGCGTTAGGTGCTCATAAGAAGTCATAAGGAAAGAAAGTATTGACACATGTCTGAAATAAATGTTTTCTTAGGGATCTTTTATTTTCTGCTGTCATTTTCTATCCAGCTGGAGCCTGATCCATTTCTGTATAGCCAGGGGAAAGCTCCCACTGTTTCACTGGGAGATAGAACACATCCCAGCTGAACTAGAAAAATGGCAATATGGGGTTTTTTTGTGAGCAGGAATTGCTGTGATACACATGAATCACAAATTACCAAAGAGTGCTGGTGTGATATTCAAAGCCCTGCACAAAACCTGTGAAGTCAACAGCAGCGTGTCTGCTTCAAAAAGCTTTCAGGCCCTCTCTGTCTCCCCTCTTGCACTGTCTTTAATCATGCAATCTTTGAACATCTTTCTTTCATCTGAAAAGGGCTCTGCAATTATTTGATGCTTGCGAGGGGGAAATTCACTTCACAGGGTGTCCTGAAGGGATATTTACAGAGCCAACAATAACCTGCCTGTTCCTGGCTGCAGATGCTGAGCTGTTTGGAGCACATGTACCACGACCTGGGGCTGGTGAAAGACTTCAACATCAATCCTATCACGCTGAAGAGGTGGTTGGTGAGTATTTCAAGTTACTGGTGTTTGCAAATTTTTCACATTCAGAAATCAATAAACAAGGCATTTAGTCATGGAATTTACATGACTCACATGAGTAATCCCAATGAAAGCAGTCAGTCTATACAAATTCTTCAAATTTAAGCACTTCAGAAAATGTTTGCATCCTTGTGGTCACAAATGACTCTTTTTTTAACTGTTTTGCATTCATTTGCTGAGGTTTCTGTTACTGAAAGCAGTTCATTTCTGCTGAATGCTCTTGATACCTACTGTAAATGGAGGCAAGACAAGTGTCTTCAGATACAGCTAAAAAGTGCCAATATGTGCAATAATCATTCAATGTACTAAATCACAGGGAGTAAAAGAGCAAGTCAGGAAGGAAAAAGAATTGCTGAGAAGGTAACTTTCTTTGCTTCAGTCTTTGATGTGAGAATGTTTCAGAGATGCAAAATGTGCGAAAGATGAGATCATGCCAAAAGTGAGATGTCTAAGGAAGAAACACTGGAATATTTAAAAAGCAATGAGTTTTCAGGTCCAAGGGAGAGCATAAGAAAGTGTGTGCTAAAAAGCTGAAGAATATATTGGCTTTCTTTAAAAAACCCCCCCATCATGTTCCTAGAGGACTGTAGAACAGTAAATATTTTATCCATTGTTTAAAAAGGATCCAGGGATAGCCTGAAGAATTATAACTAGTAAAAACTTACCTCTGTGTCTGACAAATTGATTGAGACAATAATTAAAAACATCATGGTGTGAATTCGTTATACAGATGTTTCATAGGATGCCAGTGCTAAAGACTTGTATCTCAGTAATCTCTCCTAATTCCCCAAGGAGTTTGCAGAGAGTAGAGGGCACTGCTTTACATGGATGTAGACTCCTAAAAATTTCAGAAAATCAGGAGGTGGCTGGAAAAGGCAAAGGAGGGACTGAGTTCATCACGTGTTGCAGTACAGCAGTGGCAGGAGGCACATGGGGCTGTCACTGCTCGGTGTCCTGCAGGACAGCCGAGGTGTCCTGCAGGAGGGAGCCAAGGCACAAGGCTGAGCAGAGCCTGGAATAAGGGATAAAATGTCACCACAGGAGGCTCACCTGAAACTTATTCCCAGCGCTGGTGAAGCCTTTTTAGAAAAAGATTGTGACTGCTTTAAAGGAGATACCAAAAATGCTCAAAAGCTGGTAAATCTCTCCCCGAAGAAGGCAAATAAAAAGCTCGGTGGTGTTGACCTTACAAAGCAGCTGAAGACAAGGGGTGGGATGAAACCCAATACAAACAAGGGTAGCGCAGAGGAGATAAAACAGAAGATCTCCCCCTCCTGTTTCACAGCCCGAAAACATGGGAAGCAAGGTGATATGTCAACACACACCAACAGGCCACCCACACACTGTGCTGCAGGCAGCTTCCCCTAGCTTGTGTCTCCAAGCAATTTGTCACCACTAACATTTAAGGCAGCCTCACTCCGAGCAGCAAGGGGAGTTTGTTGTGTATTTTCTACAAAGGTAAGCCAGGGTGAGGTTTCCTATCTTCTTGCAGAAAGAAAGATGATTTTTAAAAGCCCCAAGGGCTCTGCTTCAAAGTGTGATACTTCCCCAGGCACAGTATGGGCATCACTTTGAACTGAAGTGGGAGAGAAAAAGCCACCTCATGCTCATCCTGGCTTTCTTGCTCCCACATCCACTGTGGCTACAGAAATCTTCCAGGAAGAGGAGGAAAGGGTGACTAATGCAACCCAGTCACTCCATCCCTTCAGTGCTCTGCGTCAGGAGTCCCCTGGGATGCTCTGGGCTCCAGGGCTGGGTGTACACATTGCATCCAGGCAGTTCTGTGCACTGCCACGGGTGTCCATGTGTAGGCTGGGAGATACTCTCCACCTGTGAGCCTGGCTGACAACCATATCGTGCCATTCCTTAGTCATCTTAAAATAATGAAATATGTTTCCAAAAATCTTTGCTGCAGAATAATCCGAGCAGCTTTTGCAACAAACCCCACAAATATTGAATAAGCATTGAAATGCCACAGTTCTCTTGACCTTATTGAGGGCTTTGAGGCTTCCCAGAAGTCGGGTGATGGGTTAATCAGGGTTTGATCCTGATGGGGCCTGAGGACTCCTGAAGTAAAGTCACTTTAGCTGGAGAAGGGGACAGGAATTCTGTCCATGTCATTAATTCAGCCCCAGAAACTGAAGCATGTGCATGAGGGCTCTCTGCCTGGAGGGGTCCAGGCTATGGAGGAGGATTCAGCAGAAGCAGTGCTGCTGACTCTTGGCTGCTTTGTGAGGGACAGGGCACCAAAGGAGCACTGGAATAATGACCGTGGCGTGTGTTAACCCTGCTGTGCCAGCCTCCCTCAGCCAGCCTGGCTGGCACGAGCCAGGACACAGGGACACACAGGCTTTATCCTGCCTCTGGAATGAGGGCAACCAAGCCAGGATCTGTAGAAAGTTAAACCACACAACAATGGCTCCCGTGAGCCCATGACAGCTCAACCTCTCCTGAGCTGCCTGGTGCAGGAAATACACCCAGGTGTGCTCCAGCCTGTGCATTCACATCTTCCCTTTGCCAAGAGACACGTCCCTGAGCACTGGCAAATGAAATAGCAGCCACATTTCAGCCCTCAAATATCAGAGCTGCAGTTTGCACTCAGCAGGAGAGGGGGAGAGGGGTGGGCTCTGAGCCCTTTACAGTCCCCAAAGTCACCATTTAGCCACTGTGAGGTTCGAAATACAAATTCAGGATGAGAGCAGGGAGTTCTGTTCATGCAGCTGTGCTGGGATGCTTGCCCATCGCTGGCTGGTATGAGAGGAGATTTTCTGTGAGCTTTACTTCCTGGTGAATCCTTGGAACACGGAAATGTCACCCAGGAAGGCAGAAAGTGGCAGAGGCCTTGTGCTGTCACTCTGTCCTAGCAGAGAATAATCCTGGGCTCCATAGGACTCCTTTAAGTATACACAGTGCTTGGTAAACAGCTCTGCCATCTCTGACAGCTTCACTCCCTCTCTCTCTGCAGCTGTGTATTCATGACAATTACAGAAACAACCCCTTCCACAATTTCCGGCACTGCTTCTGCGTGACCCAGATGATGTACAGCATGATCTCGCTCTGCAGCCTCCAGGTACTGCCCTCCCCTCCATGGCACCAGTCCATTTCTGTGCCACTTCTCTTGCAAAATGGGCCACCAGCCTGCTGGCAAGTGGTGGCCTTTAAGGAGGCTGTGCTTTCTCAGTCCCCGGGCACAGAAGGAGAGGTGTTGCAGTTCCACCTCTGGAACTCTGCCCGCTCAGCCATCCCCTTCCTGACCCCGAGCACCTACACAGCTTTCTGAGGCTGCTGGGAAGGTAACTTCACCTCCTGGATGTCCACAGTTCGTACGCTGGTGGAGTGAAACATTTAGGAATGGCAGCCAAACCCCCACTGAATTTTGCTCTGTGGGTGTGTTCTTCATCTGGGACACAAAAGGTTCCCACAAGAGGTGTCCTCCAAATGTGTGCTTGTATCTGTTCTTGTACCTATAACCTGGCATGTATTGCATGCAGAACACATATTTTACCTTTATTTTATCCCCAAAATTCATTCACTGTCTGGATAACCTCTGCTCATACCTATATTAATTTAATTACTTTTCAAAACTGCTTTTTTTCACTTAAAAAACCCCTTTCCTCTCCATAGTTAAACATATCAGATACTGGTCTAAGTCTGTTTTCTTGCCAGTAGCAGTATGAAGAAAAATTTGCTTTAATGTACGTCTGGGCTATTCAAAAGCTGTGGGAACGCAACATTTATTTTTCTCGCTCTTTTCCTAACTTTATTTAATGCAGAATGCAACGGCAACAGAGCCATCTTCCATCCCTCCCTTAAGTAATCAGGGTGCTCAAATGACTTGTAAGAGACTGTACTAATGTCTCAGTGCTTTTATATGATCTCTGCAGTAATAGCAAGTTTCAAGGAAATTGCCTCCTCTGAGCTGCTGTTATTTAATGCAACAAAGGCAAATCTGAGTCATTTTTACTGGAAGGGAAGGCAGATCTTGCTTTCTTGGCTGAAGTAAATTCATCTGAGGAAAAATGCTTCATTTTTCTCAGATTTGCATTTCTCTAAAAAGTAAATATATCTAGTTTCTTTATTTCTTTTGATTTATAGGGATAGAGGAAGTAGAAATCATAATACTACATTCACGTTTTTTATTTTTCAGGAGAAATTTTCCCAAATTGACATTTTGATTCTCATGACTGCAGCAGTGTGCCATGACTTGGACCATCCAGGCTATAACAATACGTAAGTCTGTTCTCTTGCTTTCTCTTCCCTTAAAATTTAGCAGGAAAGTAATACTGGTTGGCATTTTTTGGTAGATCAGGTTTTTTTTCCCACAGCCTGACCTTTTCCCAAGGCCCTGCTGTTCACTCACACATGGGCCAAAAGCAGAGCTCAGGTCTGGGTTGGGGTTTGCCAGCTGTCCTTGGTTCTATAAGGAAAATGGGTTTTTCCAGATTTCTATTCCAGCACTTTTCCCCCCAACTCTTGAGAAAACGACGTAAAGTACTTTACAGCTGGTAACAGAGCTATAAATTACTATAATGGAATAATTACACTAAAATGCAAAAGGGGATTTAGCTTACACATTATTTCATAATTATAAATCCTGAAGTGCATTTTACTCTGTTTATCATCATGTGAGGAAATTATTGCCATTGGCCCACGGACACTTTTGTGTGCATGTGAAAGAAAGTCTGATTTATTTGTAACCATTCATTAAATAAGGGCAGAACCCAGTTCTGACTGGGATCAGTGAGAATCTCTGCATTTGCCATTAGTGGGTGTTGAATTAAACCCAAACAGTTCCTTCTGGTTTTTGTTTTATGTCATTTTAAACTAGAGATGTAGTAAAATTTAAAGAAGGAAAAAAAACTTTTTTGGTGAATGTTCATCCACTGAGGGTGATACCAGGATGATTTTTTTGCCTTTTATACCCTTTTATATAGTTTTATGTATTCTTAGTGCTTGTAGCCTACATACTTGTAATTTTCCAAGCCTGATAACTCAGCTGAGACCCACAGCACTGTTAAACCAGGAGACCAAATATCCTGGGAGCCCCAGACACCAAAGTCCTCTCCAAAACATATTTCTGTAAACTAAGATAGACCCATCCAGAGAGAAAGTTTGTCAAAACAAAGGGTTCACTCTAACCTCTCACTGGGGAGTCTTTGATAGATATGCTAATTTTAAAGGCCTGTAATGGTGTGCACTTCAGTGTATGAGAAATGCAGTGTGTGCATTTTCAGGACATTCCACCTGGACAAAGTGCTACACCCAAAGATCCTGAAATAATACCAAAGTAAACACCCCTTTTCCCCATAAACTGTGTTTTAGTTTTAATTTTAAGATCAAAGAAAGGCCACAAGGGGAATCAGCACCTGAGATTATATTAAAGAAATACCTGTTTTCTCTGAAAATCTGATTTAATACCAACAACCCAAAAAAACCAAAGCTGCAGCTAATTGAATAAGCATTGAAAAGAATGTAAGTAGGAGAAAGCAGCGTGGTTTGGAGCAGCTGGCAGGTGTCTGCAGGAGCTTTTCCCTCATGGTTTTCCCTGCCTTTATGTTGCCTTTTTCTGGCCTTAAAATTAAAACCAAAACACAGTTTATGGGGAAAGGGGGTTTTTACTTTGGTATTTATTTCAGAATTTTTGGGTACAGCACTTGGTCCAGGTGGAATGCCCCAAAAATGCATGTACTCTTGTCACACCGAAATACAAACAATTATAGGCCTTGCAAAATTAACATATTTATCAAAGATTCCCCAATGAGAGGCTCAAGTGAGGCCCTTGTTCTGAAGAACTATTTTCCTGGATGGGTTTATCTTAGTTTGCAAAAATGTGTTCTGGAAAGGCCCTTGGTGTCTGGGGCTCCCAGGATGTTTGGTCTCCTGGTTTAACAGTGCCGTGGGTCTCAGCTGAGCTATCAGCCTTGGGAAGTTACAAGTTTATGGGCTACAAGCACTAAGAATACATAAAACTATAAAAGAGTATGTAAGAGGGGTATAAAAGAAAAAGCAAAAATCATCCTGGCATCCCTCAGGTACCAGATCAATGCGCGGACGGAGCTGGCCGTGCGCTACAACGACATCTCCCCGCTGGAGAACCACCACTGCGCCGTGGCCTTCCAGATCATCTCCCAGCCGGAATTCAACATTTTCTCCAACGTGGACCAGGACCAGTTCAAGCAGATAAGACAGGTGGGAGTGCTGCTCCTCGTAGGCGCTGTTCCTGAGGGGATAAACACGCATGGAGCTCCCTGCTCCACAGTGAGAGGGGTTCGTTCTCCCCGGAGGGTAGGGCTGAAAAATCCCCTCACGCTGGAAGGATCCCAGAGGGATTCTTGGAAAACTTCCACAGCAGCACTCCCTGGAATGTGTTGCTGAGGAGCAGTGAGCGCATCCTGACTGTTAAAGCCTGGGACATTTTGGGGGCAGATATTTGTGTGGTTGGAGGAGCCAATCAGCTCTCACTGGGCAAGGTTTAAGCTCTCGCAGCAGAAGTTTATGCTTTAAGGGAACACTGTATTAATTTTAAGAGGGGCTTCAAAAGGGGAAAAGATTTGCAACAGAGCAAACTTACACTGTTGGAAGAGGCCCTGGTGCACTGGGTGTCGTCACAGTTATCTCTGAGGCACTGAACAATAAAATAATTCCCATTACGGCTCTAAGGGCCAAAATTCAGTCTTAATTTCCACATTACACCTTCCTTACACACCAGGTGAAGAAGCCTGAAGGCTGATTGGAGTTCCTGCTTCTGTCAGCGTGTGAGAAACTGGCATGGTCCCAAAACGTATTGTTCTGTTTTAAAACCCACAACTTTAAATTAACCACATGTTTTCCCATCCTAAGCTCTGCATAGCAGGAGGATAGAGAGCTCCTTGACCACATCCAAGTGTTTCAAAGCCCTTAATCCAAAGAGGATGGGCACAGCTGACATCCACCTCATGATTTTTGCCTCTTCTTAGGGCCACTCAGAGTCAGCAGCAAAACCCACAGAGCCTTCCAAGGAGATGAAAGTGGATCTTGGCAGCCAGAGTGTGGCTTTTAACAGTTTGCTTTTCTACAATTAGTCAATCAGAAAGGAAAAACCTCAGTGTCTCTGGAATATCACATAATACCATGATCCTCATCTACCACAAACTCTTTATAACCTCCTTCCAGTCTCCTTGGCAGTTTCAAGTCAGAAACTTCCCCTTCCAGCATGAACAATTCAGTGCATCTGAGGCATTTCGTGCTCAAGACAGACCCTACTTGGCTCTGCAAGAGCAGACTTTGCAAGGAATGTCAAGTTAATATGTGAACATGTTTTCTTTGCTAGGGGATAATTACGTTAATCCTGGCTACAGACATGGCGAGACATGCAGAAATACTGGACTCTTTCAAGGAAAAAATGGAAAATTTTGATTACACAAATGAAGAACACATGACCTGTGTAAGGAGATTTTGTGGATTTTTATTTTTTTGTGCATGGAGTGAAAGCTTGTAGATTAACTTTTGTTTGTTTAAAAACCAAGATTCAATCTATATGATCAAAAAAATAATCCCCCCTACATTCTCTGCCCTACCAGAAAATAATTACAATTTGGAAGTG
Source organism: Vireo altiloquus (assembly GCA_013396875.1). Classification (NCBI taxonomy): domain Eukaryota; kingdom Metazoa; phylum Chordata; class Aves; order Passeriformes; family Vireonidae; genus Vireo; species Vireo altiloquus. The sequence continues at coordinate 209,690 of VZRF01005927.1, read as the reverse complement.
CTCTATATTAAATAGGTTATTCCAGTTTTAGAAATCCTGGAGCCCCATCGGGAAATTAAAAATTTTACTCTATCAGGTCACAAATTCTTATTGTCCTTTACTGTGGGGCTAAAAATATCCCCAAGAGTGCAAACTGCAGTCTCCTCTACTTCCTGGTGCAGTCGCCTTTGATTTCCAAGGAAATCTTTTCCCAGCTCCCACCGAGTGCTCCATAAAAAACTTGATGGTCACTTGAATCTCCTCATGCAGCAGATAAGTACTTGTCCTTCTGTGACACATCCCAGTGCTGCAGCCTGGGAAACCAAGGCAGAGAGGGGATGAGGGATTGGCACAGAGAGAGGGAAAAGGATCCAGATCATGTAAGACCTCTGGTTTTATCCTGAAACTGTCGCCTCCCACTGCATTCCAAGGACAGAGGTTGTGGAGAGGGGGGAGAAGGGCTAGCTTTAAGGCTGAAGCATTAAATTATTATCCTCTTCCAGCTGAAGATGGTACTGATAAAATGCTGTGACATTTCCAACGAAGTCCGCCCGATGGAAGTAGCAGAGCCCTGGGTAGATTGCTTACTGGAGGAGTATTTTATGCAGGTAAGAGTGAGGGAGAGAGGCAATGGCACAATTGCAGTTTTCTGCTATTATCATATCCCACAGGTGCTTCTCTGTCTGACAGCCCAGTCTGGTTCTAGCTCTGAACTACCTGGTCTGGTGGAAGTTTTCCTGCCCATGGCAGGGGGTTGGGACTGGGTGATCTTTAAGGTCCTTTCCAGCCCAAACCATTCTATGATTCCATGGAAAGCTTCTAGAACAGAAAGTCAGAGAAGCATGCCAGCAAGAGAACCTGCTCAGAAAGCAAGTGGATGCAACTGATTTTTTCTTTTAATCATTAGTAAAGGCGATGTAATTTCTGGTTGAATACTTGAAAATAATCACTCTCTGGAGAAACGATGAGGAAATCACAGAGCTATTCCTTCTCTTTGAGAGCAGCAAGAGCCATTACCAGCTTTCTGAATGCTCTGATACATTTTACCTCACAAGTCCAGTGGGTTTGCAAAGGGAGTTGGGCACTCTGTAAGCCTGGAGGTGAACACTTTGATGCTGGTGCTGAGCAGAAATAACAGAATTCTCTTTATTCACATGTTGCTCTCAACAAAGCAGACACGTTGGCCTGAGGGAAGCACATCGCTATTCTGTGCTGGCTTCAAACACTTCTGGGATCTATATCTGAGGGCTACTGATCTGCTTGGTGCATGACTCTCCTCGCAGCCTTCTAGCCAGGACTAATATTTGCCAACTCTGTGTTTGTTCCAGAGCGACCGAGAGAAATCCGAGGGGCTCCCGGTGGCACCGTTCATGGACCGCGACAAGGTGACCAAGCCGACGGCGCAGATCGGCTTCCTGAAGTTCGTCCTCATCCCCATGTTCGAAACAGTGACCAAGGTAAAGTCACCCAGGGACCAAAGAGGGGGAGAGCAGAGCTTCAGCCATCCAGGGAAATGGGGATGTGCCTTCCACACCCCTCCTGCCACCCTTTTTTTCATCGTGTACAACCAAATAATGCGGCAGGTTAAGGAATGCAAAAGGAAATGCTGATGTTCTTTCTCTTGTTTCTACCCAGCTCTTCCCAGAAGTGGAGGAGGTGATGCTTCAGCCTCTGTGGGAATCCAGGGACCACTACGAGGGGTTAAAACAGATAGATGATGCTATGAAAGAGGTAAACTCCAATTATCTTCTTGATACAGCAAACATCATGATTGAATAAGCCAAACATTATAATTAAGCAGCAGCTTAATTCCCAAACAGTGGGAATGCTGATGGCATCATCATTATCCTGAGAAACAGATTCTTTACTCCTGGCTGCAGAGAGGTGTGTGTGTGCCACAAGCAGTGAGAATGTGTCCTTGCAGAGTGCACCAGGCTCCACACAAGTATGGCCATGGGAAAGGAGCTGCTTGCAAGGCACAAACCCCAGGGATAACCCCCTGAAGGGAGCACCTCTTCCTGGAGGGATTTGCCCTCCCTTGGGAAGGAGTTTGCCTGGGTTACACTGCAGCAAAATGTCCTGGGGTTGGGCAGGTCAAGCACCAGTGCATGAGTTTATTTTCTGGGAAGGAACTTGCAGTCATATGTGTGTGTCATCAAGGATGTGCTTGGCATTTGATGAGGAATCACTCTGTCATGCAAAGCACCCAGGAGGATTAAACACACAACCAGTGAAGCCCTTTTATGGCCCATGGGGACCTTCGTGTACAGAGCATCTCTCATTTTGACGTGTAAGGCTCAGGGGAGGTGGGAATTCCAGGTAACCGCATTTGCTCCCTCTCAGCATGTCTGCATTGCCTCAGGAGCCTGGCAGGGCAGAGACCAGTGCCCAGGGCAGCAGTCAGAGCTCCCTGCAGCCCGTGGCAATGGCCCTGCACCCCTTCCTTGCACACCTCTTCCAGTGCCTCTTTTCCCTGCTGAGACCCACGACAAAACCTGCCCACATGGCATCACGGAGCAGGGGTTTTCTGACATGAAAAGATTCATCATGTAGGCAGGGCACTATCAGCCACTCCATCATTAAAATAAATTGGGAAGTGCCCTGGAGCACCAGTTGTGCTGATATTGTTTGATATGTGGGTAATGAAGGTTCCTTCACTCGATCATCCACGGGTGGAACAGTAGCTTTGCTGTAGCTCCCATCTCCTCCCAAGGGCCCTGGAGGAAAAGCCCCTCGGCAGCCCAAGTACTGAGCCTTGTTGATCAAAGAGCACAGGCTTTGAGGGCACAAAGTCTTAAAGGAGAACGAAGTCTTTTAGGCATTTTTCATTTCAGGGAGGAACGTTTCTCAAACAAGGGCAAAAGAACTCAAATACGACTGCCAGACTTTCTGAGTCTTATTCATCTTTCAAATAGAGCTGAGATTTTACTTCTGGTTTACATTTTTACGCAAACTGATGGAGTTTTAATTACAGTGTATTGGCATGAGAGGTCTTAGAAAAATAGGAGCTGCTTGAATTCAGAAATATTGTGAAACAAGAGGATTTAATTAATAATCTGAGAGCCTAGTACGATGGCTGATGAGAAAGACTCTGTTCTGTTAGCTCAGGACATTCATCCAGAGCTGTTTGGATGAAACAATGCCTGTGATATTCCAAGCTGCTGCCTATTATTTCCCAGGAAATGTTGCACATGCCTTGTGGAGAGCTGAGCGTGGGACTCACAGCAGCACTGGAAAGCAGTGCTGTGAGTGTGAGTCAGGGGGATTAATCCTGCTTTGCTCTTCATTCCAGCTGCAGAAACAGAAAAGTGAAGGTCTGATGGCCGCCAGTACCGAAAAGTGAAACAAACAGCCTTTGAACAAAAAAACCCAGGAGCCATGAGGCTGCTCTGCTTTTGAGAAATGCTGTACTTGCCAAGCAGACGTGGTGGCTACATCAAAACCCAAATGGGACCTTACAGGGAGAGGTGGCAGGGATGGATCCACAGCCTGCAGCCTCCTCACAGAGGTGCTGCTGCCATCGGACACTGCAGGCTCCCCAGACCCTGGCACTCCCTCCACAGCCTCCTGGAGGGACTCCCCAGGCTCCCGAATTCTCTCCACAGCCTCCTGGCAGGATTCCCTGTGCTCCAGCATTCCCACAACAGCCTCCCAGCAGGATCCTCCCTGCGGACACTGCACAGGCTGCAGCAGGGCTCCGACCTTCAGCAGATCTGCCTTTTTGGTGACCAAGCTGCCCGCAGCCTGTAGAGACAAATCCAGGTTTAGCTAAAGAGCCTTTTCTGGGAAATGATCTGCTGGCACCAGGAGCTGTTTTAGTCAAGATACTCTCTAGATGTATACAGCAGTATGCTAATTACAGCATAGCTCACCAGATGCTTATACACTGACAAGGGTCCTGGCATACATTTTTGTTTGCCTAGTAGGCCCTAATGACACATTTCTCTGCATTATTCTCTGAATTTTATAGTGTTCACAGTACATTCAGAAGCCCAGCATAGTGGATGCAATTTTCCTTTTTTTTTTTTCTACACTAGAAGAAATCAGAAGAAACCTTAGTGAGTTTGCAGGGTCACTTTGTGGCCTGGTACAGCTGGACACCATGGGGTCCTTCAGCATGAGCAAAGAAGGGAGCACAAAGCTGAAAAAACCGTGGTGCAAACACATTTTTATCCTTGTTGATGCAAAAAAAACCCAACAAGAGACACCTTCAAAGATGTACAGAATTTTTTTCTTTTTTTTTTTTTACTTTTAAACTGATCTGCTAAATAATATATTCTTCTACAGAAATGGGTGTTGTTACTGTTTGATTTTGTGTATGTGTCCACACGAGAACTGTCTGTGTTCCTCGAGACCAAAGCTCCCATAACGAATACAAGGAAAGGGGCTGTACAGGCAAGGGGAGGGATGGTTAAATGCTGTGGATGGTTTTGTGATGGTTGGGAGCCCAGCCCTGCCGTGGATGGGTTTGTGATGGTTGGGAGCCCAGCCCTGCTCAGGTGTGAACAGACAGCGCTGGGACTAATGCCTGGGCACCACCTCACCAAAGGGAAGGCTGGAATAAATCCCCTGTGAGAGTCAAGCCACAGCCACGCTGCTCACCTGCTCCTGGCTTCTCCCAGCTGGGAAAGGTTGTTCTCCCTGAGAATAATTTTAGGTGCTACCGTGGCGTGGCTGCTGGGAGCAGGGGTTCCATGCACCCTGGCATGCTGGCATCTCAGCCACGAGTGTGGATGTTGCTCAGGCTCCCCTTGGCTGAGCTGCCCCTTCAGCTTTGCTGGGTGTGTTTGCCACAAGGGTGGCACAAATGCTACAGCTCTGCCAAGCCCAAAGATGCAGCTGATTTGTCAGAGAGATGAGCAGGAGGGAGCCAATCTTTCCCTCCATGGCCCAGGAAACACCTTAGGCAGCTCATCCTCTCTGGCAGGTTTTCAGTACCAGCCCTGAACAGCAAATCCTGCCTCCTGCTCTGGAAATTCAGATTCATTCTCCCCCTGTTTCTGCACATTAATTCTGATTTTAACTCTTGCTTCTCCCCCAGTGCCATTTCCCATGTTTGGTCTCTTTCATTTGCACAAAACTATTATTTCAGTTACTCTCCAATCTCTCAGGGAGATCCAAATTACCTCAAAACTTCCATCCCTCTACGCTGTTCTTACCTGGAAATTTCCAGAGACCCAGGACAGACTCACAGATAGTTCTGTCTGCTGGTGCCTCCTCCTTTAAACAAATTTTTTTGTATGGTTTTGGGCTTTCTGCTGAAAACTGGAAAGGGCTCAGATCCCTGCGTTTGAAGAGATCCCAGGGGAAATGGGAAGATCCAAGCAGAGGGTCAGCTCCAACTCACACAGACATCTGCATGAATGGATGAACTACACCCTAGTTTTGATTAACTCAAACTTCTGATGCTTGAAAATTGAATCTGAATGATGTGGTTTGTGCCCTTTTTCTTTACTAAATCTTATAATCCAAAGTACGTTGTGACCTGGATTGTTCTGCTGTGGAATTCTTAAATCAAATCAAATCAAATTTACCATCTCAATTCAAGCGGATTTCCATCACAAATCAGCTCCCAGAGCAGACGAGCTGTGCAGGAGCTATAAACAATTGCTTAGGCCTTGCCAGATCCTGCACTGAGCTGCTCACCTTAGATGAGAAAACCTGATGCACCAACTTGACTGCACCCTCCTCCCACTAAAACTCACCGTTTTAGGAAGTTTTGTTTCCATCAGAAGGATTTTCTCTCACCACAAACCTTAATCCAGCAAGAATTTATCCATGTGCTTAACTCCCACCAGCCTAGCCAGGGACCCTGGCACACAGGAGCTGCTTGCACCGTGCAGGTTCCTTTCCTTTCTCTAACTGAAGGATTTTTGGGAATCGATGGTTTGTTTTGGCTCTAGCATTTTTAGGAGCAACCAAAAAACTGTTTACTGGAGAGAGATGAACAGAAGACATTGGTGAAAGGTGGGAAAAGGGAACTCAACCCATCCTGGGGGCTGCAGGAGTGACTGTGGTGATCCTGCAATGTGCTGTCAGGGTTATTGAAAGAACAGGCAACACCCAGGCTCCTATTCATAAGCAGCTGTAAAAAAAAAAACCCCAAACCTATGCAATCACAACCAGCTAATGGTATAAATGGGAATACCACATCATTTTTTAAATCTCATTTGCCTTTGTAATATTAGATTTCTAAGAGACAGTCCTCCCAAGATATCTTTAACCAAGGGAAATGCAAGACATTTTCTCATAGTTCTAGTTTCTTATGCTTTTCCCACAATATTTAACATTGTGATTCATATGCTAATTAAAGGATTTGAGAATCTTGGCAATCAGCCCATTAAAATGTCACACATTTTCAAGGTGACATTTCGAAACTAGACTTAGCATGAGAATGAAGTTTATTGAGGCAGGGAGACAGATGTCTCGAGTGTGATTTAATCTTTTCTCCCCCTGTTCCAATGATTCAGAGTGGATATTGTGTCTCAGTGTTGTTTTAGTTTACAGTGGGTGTCTTACAGAGAACTTTCTATGACCTGTTGCAGCTTTCAGCATCATGACAGTGCCAGGTGCATCCCAGCCTTGCCTTGCTACTCCTAGAGTGTGTGATCAAAGCTGAACATGAAATGGGTTATAACAATTCCCATTTAGCCTGAGAAACTAATGATGAGCTCTGGGCTTTTACTTCTTTTTTTTTTTTAAAAAAGCTGTGAGGTCCCACAGCCCATTACTCTGCTTTTTAGTACGGTTTGATAATCAGATCAAACTGGGGCTGCACATCTTGGGAGGGAAACAGCTTTTTAAAAATGTGAGTATCCCCAGAGCAGCCAATTTACAAGGGAAGTTTAGTGTCTGTTAATACAGAGGTCATGTAATGCCGCAGGAGTGTCTGTACGTGGAAATTGTTCATCTCAGTGCTGCCTCTGAGCAGCAATAGCAACAGCATCTGCTCCATGGGGGAGTATGAGCCCATCAGGAGAAGCACTGCCATGCACTGTTCAATTTTCCTGTTTTAAACAGCAGGTTTTTACTGCAAACTACTCCTTCTCTCCAAACACATCTGAAGAACAAGTTTACCTCTGTGCCTGGTCTGTCGGATTAGGAGCATATACATTGCTTTTATTCTCCTGTCATACTGATGCCTTAAATGGCTACCTAGAAACAGAGACTAGACAGGAGTAAAGGAATAAAGGAGGGATTGATTGGAAAGGCCTTCAGAGGTACACTCTGGGCTCCAGAGGCTCCTGCCTCAGTGCATCCCAAAATGGACAATGACAGCTCACGAGTTCTTCACACTTTGATATCAGCATCAATTCCCCAAGCAGAAGCCAGGCAAGGATGGAATTTGCCCAAGCTTGCCCCCCTCTCCCCAAGATGAAGGTTTGCAGTTGTTGGGCCCAGGAGGGTCTGGGTGTCCTTGGAGAGTGAGCTGGAGAGGCTTTGTTATGTCAGTGTGAGCATGAGAGAACAGCACTGAACGAGCTCCAGGGAACTGCAGAGTTACACTGGGCAGGACAGGGCTGGAAAAATATAAAAGTTAAAACCTAAGGCATCAATACTGTCAAAGTTTCTGTGAGAGAGCAAACACAGTGGGCAAATCATCAGCCCCACTAAAGAAAATCTCCCCATATTTGCCTGTTTTCCACCTCCTTGATTTACCTGTGGCTGTAAAACAAAGGAACATGCCTGTCAGGGATGGGAAGCACTCAAACCCCAACCCACAGGAAGAGCTGATATGAAAGGAGCCTCCTGTAGGGCCATCCAGATGCTGCTCTGACTCCCAGCTCCAAAATATTACTGTTCCAGAGGTTGTTCTGGGGCCTCCTGAGCTGCCTTTCAATATGCACCACCCTCTTCCATGCAGCATCTTGTCAATAAGATTGTTCAGTACCAGAAAAATACAGCAAGAACTTTCTGAAGTGCGTTTAAAAAGAGCTTGGATGTCGCTTTTCTAGGCGAGATGGCAGAGCAGCAGGGGATCTCTCCTTTCTCTCAGCTCTCCAAGCCAGTGCCTAGGCAGACATTGTTTGGGCTCTGAAAAAATGGGGACATTAGATGTCTGTGCATGGATGCTGTGATGGCACAAAAATCCAGTAAGTTTTAATAATAAACTTAGATCTGCCACTGGCTTCAAATCCCTTCTAGAGCGAGTCAGCAAGCCAGGGCTTCCCTCTCCTTTCCAACGGGGAGATACACATTTGTGAAGCACCTTGTGGCTTTTGGATGCAAAAACCAACAGTTCCCATCGTCAGAAAAACAAAAACTTCTGGCCAAACCCACTTATTAGATGTCCTCATAAATGAAGGATCTGTAACCAACAGGTCAGACCTCGTGGTGCACCAGATCTGGCTCTTGGTTAGCGAGAAGTCAAACTCACCCCCACAAAAAAAAAGCTTTCTGTCTATTTTGGCACGTAATCAGGAATCACAGGTGTACTCAGGCACAAGCACACACATAAAGCAGCTATCTGCAGACATTTTTGCAACACCACTCTTGGCTCTGTTGCAAGACAAACTTAGAACCAGGAGGGTTTGGAAAGTGTAAACCGGTGCTGTCACAGCCAACGTTTGCTATAAAGTCTCTGAGGAAAAATCTCTGTTTTCCAAACCGTGTGGAAGCACAGTTACAGCCTGGCTGGCAGACCTGCCAGATCCTCTGCCCTAGAGCTCCAAACCGACAGGGACTTGGAGCAGCTCTGTCATTTACAAGAAAGAAAAACTTGTTCTCGGCCCCACTGATGGTGTTCTGGGCTCAGGACAGCTGGGACACGTTCCAGGCTGGAAAATGGCATGAGAAAATCAACACAAAAACATATAAATCCTCCTCAAATTGGAGTGCCCAGGCCAGGCCTTCTGGAATGCCCAGTTTGCAGCTGCCCTGGGTAAGCCCTGGGAGCCAATTTGTCCCACAGTGCTGGTGCTACTCCTTCAGGGCTGGCCAAATGTTACAGCTTCTTCTTAAGAGCATCCACCAAACACATCTCAGACACCAACAGGTCCGTGGGCCTGACCACTGTGACCACCACAACAAGAAGGTGGAGTAATTTCCCTTTTGATGTGTGAATTTCCCCATGAAAAAAAAAAAGCCCAAAAACCAGTACAAACTTGAAAGCTCAAAATTTCATTTTCTTTACTGAACAAGCCTCAGCTAGATGAAATGATCATTCAGAGCAGTGCTTATGTGTTTGAGCTATTATTTCCCTCAAAAAAAAAAATTATTCATTTCAGGCAGAGTTGGGTTAATAACCAAACCCCTAACATGCCTCTCAGGAGTGTTTTCCACCACTTTTCCTTGCCAGGCTTTGAAACAGCCACAGAAACTCAGGGTTGTGGCTGGGATCCCTGCTGCCCTTGGACCCTGTGTGATAAGACACAGGGAGCTGTGCAGGCAGCAGGTTAAACCCCCACCAAACCACACTCACACTGGGAATTTGGTGCTTCCCTAGTGGCAGCTGCCCTCCCACCACTCTCTAGTGCTGTCCAGGGCAAATGGACACAGCTACTGCCTTCAGGACTGGCCAGCAGGGCCTGGCTGCAGGAAGGTGATTCCTCATCCTGGGGAAGAGCTGAAGAAATACGTTCCTAAAGGTTAATGGGGTAACAGGTCTAAAACACCATGTACTCCTGAAAGTTCACTAGGGTGACGTGTGTGTGTCGTAAGGGACGATTTCATTTCTTCCAGGCTGTAATTTTTTCTTCCTCTCTCTCGAGACTTTGATCCTCCTCTTGCCTGCTGTATGTTTTGCCAAGGGCAGATCTCCAGGGGCAGTGACTCTTCCCAGCTCCTTTGCTCGCAGAGGACACATCACCCATTTTTGGGTTGTTGAGCCAAGGCTGCACCACCCAGAGCCAGGGAGATCCTGGCTTGTGGTGGACAAAAAGTACAGGAAATCTCCCCTTTATTTACAGCCTTTCATTTTATCCTACCAGCTGTGTCATTTCCTCACCTTGCATGGGGATTTATTCATTGACCTGTGCTTCAGACTGCATTTTCCACCCATGCAGGAAGCATTAGGTGCTGCCTGATGGCTGCACAGTGCTAAGCACCTTCATAAAACACTGAGCTAGGACAGGTCACCCAGCTTCATCCACTGGCAAGTACTTGCAAAAGGCAGAAAAAATGCATTTCTAAGCCTACATTTTTAGTTATGTATTTATCTAACTGTTTCTACTGAGGAGAAAATGGTGAACACTCGGCAGCACCCACAGTTTTGAACTGCATTGAACTGAATTATAGACATTCATATGGCTTCATGTAGGTGTTCTACAGATCCAGGCATCTTTTGCATGAAAGTAGATAAAATTAAATTGAAAAGGTTACAAGTTGATTAGTATTAAAAGCTTGTACCAATTAGTATGGTACACCTCTTTCTTTCAAACATGAACTATGCAGGCTAACTCAGGGTGTTTACTACTTTCAATACTGAGATTATTTCCAGTGCAATAACCTTGTAACACCTCTTAATTTATCTCTCAGACAAAGGTCTTTTCTCATCCCAGTTGTTAACATTTAACTAGGGAGACAATAATCACTGTGAAAGACACGTTGTACATGGAGAAGACTTCAATGGCGTGACTTAGAGGAGGAACTCAAGAGTTTGCAGAGTGAGAATGGTATTTGCAGACTGTAAAAGTGAATAGCAACCCCTGGGACATTGTTTCAAAAAAGAACTGGGTCCTGTGCTGTGCACCGTGGATGGATTTATTACTCCATACAGTGGTGTCAAAATCAAAGTCTGTTTGCCACATGGGGTTTGCCTGAGGTTTTTAAATTTTATTTTTGAGCCCTGTCTTCTTCAGAGCTCAGCAAAAAGTTTGTTTCACCACCATGAGTCATATCAGAATGCTCCCTCTGAATGTGCCTTTACACAGTGCAGCCTTCCTGAAGATGCAGGCTGGTGCCTCCAGCAAACTGCCTGGAAAATGAGCTCGTCTGTAAACACACCAGGTTATCCAGGGCAGATAAAAGTGCCTGGGTTAGCTCTGGGCATGTGGCACAAGCCATCCCAGCTGCTGCTGTGCTTTTACTGGCAGGGGATGGGCAGCACAGCCACGGATGCTCTGTGCTGTGGGGCTCCCCCTTCCTTCCCTGCCCACACAAGGAGGAGGAATCATGGTAGGTGTTAGACGAGCATCTGCAGCCAAATCCTTTTGTCATTTCCCTCGGTGCTCAGCAGGAGAATTTTGATCTGCAGGAAGGGAAGCTCATGCTCCAATCTGCATTCCCCAGCAAGGCAAGTCCTTTTAAAGAGTGACAGGACAAGGAGAAGTGGCTTCAAGCTAGAAAAGAATAGGTTTAGATTGGATATGAGGAAGAAATTCTTTTCTGTGAGGGTGGTGAAGCCCTGACACAGGTTGCCCAGAGGAGCTTGGCTGCCTCTGGATCCCTGGAAGTGTCCGAGGCCAGGCTGGATGGGGCTTGGAGCAGCCTGGGACAGTGGAAGCTGTCTCTACCCATAGCAGGGGATGGAACAAGATCATCTTTAAGGTCCCCTCCAACCCAGACCATTCTGGGATTGTGTTTTAGGCTCGAGAAGGGCTCTGGAGGCCTTCCTGCTGCAGGGGTCCATCCAAGGGGCAGCCCCAGGGCAGCAGAGGCAGGGGCTGGCACTGCTGAGCCAGAGGGACACAACAACAGGGCACTGCTGAGCCAGAGGGACACAACAAGGGCACCAACACCTCTTACCTGGGACTCTGTGTCAAGAATAAAACCAAGGGCTGGGCTGGCCTTAGCTAGGAACAAAGTGCCAGGCCCTGCTGCCATGTTCCAGAACAAGTCTCTGGTCACCTGGACACCAGTCAAATGTCTCTGTGCTGCTGGCGTGTCTCCCAAGTTGCAATACAGCCTTTAACAAAGTTTTTGGCAGTTGCATTTGCACACAAATTTGCATACCAGGCTCATCAGAGAAAATTCCAGTTAGAGATTCATGGATGCAAGAGGCCTAACAGTGTATTCCTGCCATGTGATGGCTGCAGTGTTTAAATCAGGCATGATTATACCTCCTTCTGCCCAAATACAGGCTCATCAGGCAGCATCAGCTCCAGCCATGCTCCACACTGCCCAAAGCTGAAACCTTTTATCTTCTCCAGTATCTCATTTTTTCAGAATTATAGTATTAGCTAATCCACTCCATTAAGAACCTCTATTTAGCCCAGCTAAATGTATTCTCATATAGGGAAAAGCAGCATAATAACAAGGACATGTATAAGAGCCTGACATTTCTTTCCATGCTGGTACATACTGTTCGAAAAGTCCCAGAAGAATATTATTGATGTCTGTCTTTACACAGGTGAAGGGGACTAATCATTTGAAAGGACTGCCCATCTTTGAGGGCTGTTTCATTCTCCCTTCACAAAACACATTGAAATCCTTCACACGACACCCACATCAATCTCCCCACTCCCAGTTGCACAGCCACTGTTCTAAAGAATTGCCAAGGGAGGATCAAAGAAGAAAATTACACAAAATTTTTAGATTATTTTTTTATCCTCAAGGAGTTAGCAGGGTGGGGAGGATAATAGCCACTTTTCTCAGTGATTACATGGTGCTGGCAGTAAATTTTGCAACTATCAAAAGCTACTGATCACTTCAAACACCTCTTCCAGGAATATGAATCCATAAAAAATGTACATCAGCCATCCAGCCCTGAGTGGTCCCACAGGCACAGCCACCAAGAAGACAAACAAGCCCCTAAAACCACAACAGCTGAAATGGAGCCAAGGCTTGCCCTCTCAACACTGAGTCTACCGTGAAGTTTTTCCACTGTTTCCTTCCTCCATATCAAGCTGAGATTTACCAGCTGGCAATTTTACAGTGAGGGTCTCTGATGTGAATCATCCCAAATGGGTTTGGCTCAGGTTGCAACTTTGACCTCAAATCTTAGACTAAATGTCTCAAATCTGAACACTGCTTCTTCAGTCTTGCTCTAAAACACTTCCACGTCACTCATCCACATGGGTACCTGAAACTGTCACGTTGCACTGGGAGCTTCTCAGTTTAAAATTCATCCATCTTTCTCCAGGGACAGCCTCGTTCCACCAGGAGACAGATATCTGTCAGGATAAGGTGGGAATAGGTGTCTCCTTTTCCCTAGGAGAAGTTGTCATTAATTTTCTTTCCACTTCTAATGTTGCTTCATCTGGAAGAAGGCTTCATATCATGGTAGTCCCAAATTGTGGAGCAGCCTGCAGGTGTTAAGTGAAGCCCTGTTTCTGCCTCAAGGAGCTGACCACAAAACCCAAAACGGGACATAAATGAATTCCAGCGATGGTCTGCATGCCCCAGGATGAGTCAGTGGATGATGGCAGAGTGGGTGCTGAATGTTCTGCAGGGACAGCAAACTCCCCCTCCCACCCTCACCCCTCATGCAGGTCCTGCTCCTGAACCCCTGTGGGAACACAGTGCTGGGGCCACCTCTGCTCACCGAGATCATCTGGGAGAGGTGTTGGAGTCCAGGAAAAGCCTGTGAACTTTTCCTGCTCCTCTGGGTGAGCTGAGAGCACCAAAGAAATGAGGAGATGGTTGTTTAGTGCACCACAGAGTGTGTAGTTGTAGTTTTTAGGTTTTTCTATATATATTATATAGAGCCAACATGGAGATTCTAGGGTGTTGGCTTCTTCTTCTTCATCTTCTTCTCTCTTCTCCTTCTCTTCCTTTCTTCTCTGACATGAGTTCCTGTGGTTTGTTAATTGGTAGATAGAATTTAGTGTAGAGGAGACATGTCAATAAGGTTGATATTCACTGGTTTTGGGGACAAAATAAGATACGTAAAGTTTTCTAACTGGTTGATAATAGATATAAAAGCTCCCTGCTTTGGGTAGCCATTGCCATTCTGTCCTCGTGTTCCTGGAGGTCACAGCACAGTCTGTGCCTCTGAAACTCTGATAAGAAAGAAAAATAAACAAGCTTTGAAACAGCAGAAAGAAGTCTCATTTCATCTTTTCGGGACATGGGACACTGAAATAAGGGACACAGCCGGACCAGGAGTCAGCAGGGTCCAAAGAACACCCCGACAAGAGGAGCCAGGACAGTCACAGGGATGCAGAACCCAATTAGTAAAACACTAATGACATTCCTCCAGAAAGAAGTTCTGCCATTTGCAGAAAAAGACATTTCCATGGGGTTTTTTTAGCTGAAGTTCCCTGCTTGGCTCGTGGCAGGGGCAGTGATGGCCACAGCTTGTTTCTCCTGCTGTAGTTCAGGACAGACTTGCTGATTGCAGAGCTCATACCCATGGCAGGGTGTGCAGGGAGTGATGCAGCTCCTTTACAGACAGACAGAATCCTGCTTGGAAACTGCAGATGTGATCTGCTCACTTCCCAGAGGAACTTGGCTGAAACCCTGGATCCAGAAAGGGTTTTCCTTCCTGCCCTAGATCTCTGTGTTCCCCTGCATGTTCAGCTTCTTGGGTGAATTTAAACCAGGATAATTTAGATATGATTTCCTCATGAATTAGTCATTTTATTGTAAGTGGATGAGCTGAGTTGGGAACACCATGCTCAGCCCAGCTGAGTGCAAAGAGCCCATTGAACTCATGGGCACAAAGCAAAGAACACTGGGACAAGATCAGGCTGCCTCTCCCTCCCAGGAAAGGCTTTTCCTTCACTGGGGGTGTACTTGGCTCACCACATTTTCTCTGGAAATCAGTGCCAAATGCTGCCTGGGGAGCAGGGCAGGATGTCATCACAGGTCACACTCACTTTATCACCTCCTGGGTAAGGGCTGGTTAAAGCACACAGGGGTGCTGCAGCCGTGTCTTTTCCAAGAGGAGCTGGCTGTCCTCCTGTCAAGGCTAAAAATGGATGGTCAGTGCTCACTAGGGCTAAATCCCTTTCCTTTGGAGGCTTTGAAGGACCTGACTCAGCCAGAGCAGATGGGCTGGGTCTGTGTGATGTGTTGAAGGTGGACAGGAGCCCACCCAGAGTGAGGGGGGTGTGGGCAGTGGCAGTGCAAGTTCTGACAGCTGAGTGCTGCAAATGGGGGTTCCAGCTCAGCAGCAGCTCTGCCAGCAAAGCCTGAGGGCAGCTTGGCTTCTCTGGCATCTGCTTCTGCAAATGTTCTCCGTGGCTTAGAGGTGGCCAGGGTGGGATCAGCTCCCAGCCTCAGTGACACTACCTGCTCCCCTACAGAATCATAGAACAGATTGAGTTGGAAAGGATCTTAAAACTCATTTTACAAACCCCTGTCATGGCCAGGGACATCTTCCACTGTCCCAGGCTGCTCCAAGCCCCATCCAACCTGGCCTAGAACACTTCCAGGGATGGGGCAACCACAGCTTCTCTGAGGAACCTGTGCCAGGGCCTCACCACCTCATAGTGCCTCATAGTAATGAATTTCTTCCTAAAACCTAATCTAACCCCTCCCTAACCCCTCTTCCTAAAACCTAATCTAACCTCCCTTTATGGTTTTCAGTTTAAACCCATTATCCCCTGCCCTATCACTACATGCCCTTTTAAAAAGCCCTGTAAAAACATGGCAAAAGTGAGCTGGAGGCACAGCCACGCTTCTTTCTGCCAGCACTCCTGTCTCCGTGTGTTTGCCTCGGCCAGCCTGGCTCCCACAGACCTGCTGTTCCCAAAGGAAGCTGATCAGCAGGGGCAGTGGGTAGGGAGCTCTCTCACTGCTTCCCGGAGCAGCAGAGAGGACTGAATGTCCAAGTGGTGAAATACCTTCTCATCCCTAATATGGAATAAAGGCAGCCACTCTTGCAGAGCTCTTTGCTTACGAGAGCAAAGTACTGCCATTTCCTGACCCTTCCTTCGTCTCTTGCAACTTTGATGAGATCTGTATTAAAAAAATGAATTCCAAATGGCTTGGATTGAAAGGGACCTTAAAGATCATCCAGTTCCAACCCCCTGCCATGGGCAGGGACACCTCTCACTGTCCCAGGTTGTTCCATGCCCTATCCAGTCTGGCCTTGAACACTTTCAGGGATGAGACATCCACAGCTTCTCTGGGCAGCCTGTTCCAGTGCCTCAGCACCCTCAGAGGGAGGAATTTCTTCCCTGTATCTCCCCATGCACACAGGGTACATGGACCTGCCTGTGCCTGTGGAATAAAGAGGTGGCATCTCTCACAGAGTGATGAAGGATGGGTGTGGGAATGAGGAGGCAGCTGTAGCTCCTGGAAAGCCCTGTCAGGAGAGCAGCCTCTCTGTTTCTCATCACTGAACCACTTGGTGCAGTCGTGGCAGTGACACCTGCGGAGAGAGCCTGGCACTTGTCACTTCTGTCAGTGTGACACAAGGTGTCAGAAACCAGGCTGAGCCAGGAGCTCCAGGCACAGAGCACAGGTGGGATGCAGTGAGGGGAATCAGGCAGAGAAGACACATCAAACCAGAGGGAAAACTGGCTGCAGGGTTCTGGTGGCTCACACATCCCTCAGCGAGCACTGGAGCCTCCTTCCCACACCTGGCCACTGAAGAGAGCAGCTCCTGCTGTGCTTTGTGTTCCCAAAATGGCATGCAGCGAGAGCCCCAGCCACAGATTGCATCCCTCAGCCTCTGCTGATGCCTTAAATGGGACCTAGAAACAGAGACTAGACAGGAATAAGGGAATAAAGGAGGGATTTATTTGAAAGGCCTTCAGAGGTGCACTCTGGGGGTCTGGAGGCTCCTGCCTCAGTGCATCCCAAGATGGACAACAGGTCACGAGTTCTTCACACTTTTATAGGTTTGGTCCATTTGCATATCAGCATAAATTCACCAATTAAAACTTTAGCTAATGATGTCATTTTCCAAAGCTTGCTCCCTCTCCCCAAGATGAAAGTTTGCACTTTTGGGCCTAGGACAGTCTGGGTGTCCTTGGAGAGGGAGCTGGAGAGGCTTTGTTATGTCAGTGTGAGCATGAGAGAACAGCACTGAACGAGCTCCAGGGAACTGCAGAGTTACACTGGGCACTGCAGGGTTGGAAAAATATAAAAGTTAAAACCTAAAGCATCACTGTGGGAGAAGCCTGGTGCCAGGGCAGGGTGGCACAGGGCCGGCAAGGAGCGAGGCAGGGCATTGCCTCTGTGGTGCCACTAAAGCCACGTGTGAGGCTACAGGGCAAGAAGTGACCTGGAAACCTCCTAAGAACCACAGCAGCTGTGATTAATTCATACACAGATTTCCCCTTTGCTACCTCGATAATGCTGCTGGGTTTCCCAGGAAGCACAGCAAAAAGCAGACAGGGTGAAAAGAACCTCTTGCTTTATGATTTAGACAACTCATTTCCAGTGCCTTCCTGAATATACCCACTGCTTATTTACAGGAAATGAAAATGCAGCAGCAACTTTTCCATGCTGGTGACACATCCAAATGGAGCTGCTACACCTGACTGAGTGCTGGGAGTGTTCAGCTCTGCAGCTGCAAAGGTGGAGCAGGAGGATTTTCCTCTTTTTATTTTTTCCTTTTTATTGTAGATTGTACCTGTGCTGGGTTACAAAACTGAAACAAGACAAGGAGTGGCTGAAACTTCCTCCTGGCTGCACTGTGGAGGGAAGGGACAGATTTGATATGACTGCTTTTGACAAAAATCTTGAAATCTTATTTATCTGGCTTTATATGGGGGTTTTGTTTGGTCGCTTTGGGTGTCTGGAGAGCTTATTTGGCTTTTAATGAAGGCAGTGGCAAGAGAGGGAGAAGACTTGAAATTCAATTTTATGATGGAATAACCAAAGTCCCTGTGCCTCTGTATTGAAACAAGCAGGTAAAAGCTGCTCTTCTCCCTAAATAAACTCCCATGAGAGATTTCAGGGAAAACTGAGAAGTACCAGATGATTTATATTGCTCTTCCTAGAAGTTGCCTGACACAGAACAGTTCTGCCTTGTTTACAAAACAGAATTTCCCCGTAAAGTATTCCAGAAACACAATACATGCAAATCTTAAGAGACAGTGACTAATTACTACAGTCATTATTTGCTTGAAGATAAGAAGCTTTCACTTTCAATTTGCTGGTTTATTTGCTGAATACTGTTGGCTTTAGATGAAATGATGAGTTATTACTTCAGGTAAAACTAAATGCACATAGATAATAATATGAATTCTTCCACAGGCCAGGAAACAGGGAAAGAAAAAACAGAGTAATGTTGATTTTAATTTGCTATAGCTGGTGTGTCACAATCTGCCTCTCTTGAGCTTTGAAATATTAGAAAGCAAAGGAAGCACTGCTGTGTGAAATACTCCAGTGATAAGGGGGGAAAGTCAATGGAGACATCCAAGACATCCAGCACTGCAAAAAACTAACCAGAATTTATATGGGATGCTGCCATCTTGACTACATGCTGATGAGAAGATACACTAACACAGCCCTTATTTAAAAGCACAAAACGCTGGTGGGTTGCAGCACAGCTGTAAAGGCAGTAAATCAAGCTGCAAGCTGGGAAACCTGCACAGATGGAATGCTGTAAATGGATGCTTTAACTGTGTTTTCAAGTTGAATACTGTGCTTCATAACTGCCTCCCTCCAATAGTCACTTCAGAAAGGATTAGCAGCAACAGCTACTTGTTTATACTGTATTTTCTTTAACACAAGGAATGGAAAACTCAAAAGTGCCAACCTGTGCTGCTCCCTGGGCATTTCACAGGACTGAGGTTGTCCCTTTCTCACACGCAGGTTAGGGAGGTGAGGACCACATGCAGTGCAGTTCTCTTTCCACTACAAGTGAAGCTTAAGCCAAAGGATGATAGAACACATGGTTAGGGTCTCCTTACTCTGTGGTAGAAAGAAGTTTGGGTCCGTGAATAGTTGGGGTTTTTTTGGTTTGGTGTGGGGTTTCTTAAATATATATATTTTATACATAAATATTTATATTTATACATTTATATATATATAAAAAATAGATTTATATATATTTATACATATATATTATACATATTTATTTTAGAGATATGTGTGTGTATGTATATATATATTATATCTTACCATGCCAGAAAAGACTATTAAATTCTTATTATCCCTATGGGCAACATGCAGAAATATCACATCCTGCCCGCAGGTGTAAATTCTGATAAATCTCAGACAGGTGAGTAACTGTTCAAAGCTTTTCCATGGAGAGCTGGACCTTGCTGTTGACAGAAGCAGGGGAGGCTCCATGACTGTCTTCAATTTCCTTCTACTTGTATTTGCTTCTCTGGAAATTTGTATTCTCTGGAGTTAATACCTCCACCCAGCTATAAAGAGCTGTTTGAATTCAAAGCTGAACTAAGCAAGCAACAGCATCCAACTCCCATTTCCAGTGGGCACTGGCTCTAATAAACTTTGCAAAAGCTGTTCAAAGTCAGGGCTGTAAGCTCTGGTAAGGAAATGAGGAGCAGCCACCCCTCTGGGTGTTCAGGTCATGCCCATGGGCACATCCATCTGTGCAAACACATCCATTATCCCTATTAATAGAAAAGGAATGGGGGAATATTGAAAGAAGTACTGGTGTGCAGTAGTGGATGATGACCTGTGCAAATACATTAAAAATAAGCATTCAATTCTCTTTTCTTTCCAGCCTCAGCATCCATGCCTACTGACAAATCATGTTGTGTTTTCCCTCACCACACTCCAAGTCCTACTGGTCTCCTTCCACACCACATCACCAGGACTGATGGGGAACAAGGACAACCAGTAAGAGTTAAACCTACAGGGTGTTTCCTCCTCAGATCAAAGCAAAATAGGTCAGCAAAGAAAGCTGAAGCAGATTTTGGAGTGTGCTGAAATTGGTAGCAACTTGTTATTAGCCTGGAGATAAAGCAACTACATTGTATTGGGGTTTTTATTTTTAAAGAAAGGAACATTTTTGTTTACTGACATTTTTGTGTATAGAACAAGTTTGTTTTCAAAGTTTTGTTAAAAATGCAAGGCCTGTTCCAAAGCATAGCTCTGGGCTGCATTTGATATGGGTTTTCTTCCTGCTATGACAGATAAAAGGTCACTCTGTTCAGCTATGTGCTGCTGAAGGGGGTTTTGGTGAAATCCTAGCAACAGGAGTAGGAAGGGTATGTTTTGGTTTGAAATGCTGAGGAAAAGAAACACTTTTTCCCCTACCTGCATTTTTAAAAGCTCCTTGGAGTATCAGTGCTCAGCAGAGAAGTAGGGGAGTTGCACAATCACCACAAAAAGCTCCAGTGCAGCCTACAAATATTCTTGGAATGGTTTGAGGGTTTCCAGTCCTGCTGTAAAACTACACCCTTGCTGACCAGCCCCCTTTTGCCAGGCACACACACAGGCCTTGGTTCAAGTTCAGAAAATAAACACAAGCAAGTGACATCAGGTTTAACCACTAGAAATAAAATAGTTCAAATACCAGGGAGGGGAGTGTTGTCTCCCCCTCGGCAGCAGTGGTATCCACTCCATTTTAATGATTTGTGTGTGTTTTGCAGTTAGACCAGGCAGATTGGAAAACATCTAAAGGAAGGATTTAGACCTTCCAGCAAAGTTTCCTTTCTCTGATCACTTTGCACAGAGCCCTTCAAAGCAATCCACAGGCACACATGGTGTCACAACTGAAGCTCAGGAACTGCTGTGTGCAGAAAAGGAAACATGAAATGGAATAGGGAAGGAGAACTTGCAGGAAGAAGCACAAAAAGGCCTGAGCCATCTGCCAGATATCACATCTCATGTCACTCCCACGTGCCACAATCTCTCATGAGTTCAAGCGTTAGAAGAAAATTTGGGTTTCTTCCAGGACAGCAGGCAGGGTGAGGATCACAGGAGTGCCTGCAGCCAGTGGAGATCACTGTCAAAGTCTATCCTAAGCTGAAGAAAAATATCCTTTAGGAACAGGAATTGCCATGGCAGTCTCTGATCCTTTAGAAGTTTAACAACATTGACACATAGGATCTGCAACCAACCACTGAAGGCCACCTGTGTCCTCCTCAGATTTCCCTCCTCTGAGCAAAGGGTTTTGTTTGTGCACATGGACTCCTCACAGTCAGCATCAGAGCTGCTGAAGAGAAGGTAGGGCTGGGTAAAAACCTCTGTGGTGAGCAGATGTCTGCATTTGAATGCAAAAATTCTACGTGTCCAGACACTCCAGAGAGAACCACTCACAGTGCACAGGTTGATTCTGAACACTTTTAATGGCCTGTACAGATTTCCACACCTGGTTTTGTGAAGGACATGATATTCCACATGAACATGATACCATCTGGCAGATGAACACATCTTCTGCCCCATGATGAAGCAGCAAGTGGCCCCATAAGGCTCTTACTGATAACTTCTCAAGAAGATTATCTCTTGGATAATTACAGTATGGAAAAATTCTCGATGAAAAAAGCAGGATGCACTCCAAATTTTGCTCGCAGGCCTCTGGAATGATATTCACAGACACCAGTAGGATCATATTGCAATGGAAGGAGCTTCCAATAAGACAAAGTTGACTGACACATTTTACTTTTACTTTGCAGCATACAAAATTAACTTCTGCACTTCTTCCTATAGAAATATCCCACAAGTGACAGGTAATGGATTAGGAGCTAGGCAAAATCTCAACCATATGAGCAGAAGCTAAAGGATAAAAACAGAGAAGGAAAAGTCTCAGCTAAAACCTCTCATAACCAGCAAGAATGTTTTTTACACTCCCTTTCCCATTACCGAGGTACACTAAGCTACATTAACTAATGGACTTTTAAAAAAAGTTAAAAAAACCCAAAAAAACAACCCAAAGCAAAAGTAATAAAAACAACCCAAACCAAGAGTAATAAAAACAAAGTTGCATTCACTTTAATCAGTGTGTCTCCACCTGAAGAAGAAAGCCTGAACACAGTAGGCAAAAAGAAAATCCTGTTTCAAGGCAAATACCATCTCCAATATTCATCTAACATGCACCAGAGATTCCCAGGATTGAACCACCAACTATTCTGCTAGAAAGTTTAGGTATGTTGTAAATGCATTATTTGCTGCAAACAGGATATTGCCATATCAGCCTGCCTGAAAACCTGAATAAAATTTTAAACCAGTCCTTCTGCATAATTCACTTTATACGTAAAAACAGTCCCCAGTTGGATCACTTCATTCCTTGACAAAGGTCACAAGCTCGTAACAGTCATAGTGATGGCTCTTCAGTCTTCATCTTTTTTTTTGCCTGTCCATTGGAACCACACTGCAAATCCTGCTTTTTCTTTTTCTGCTGCTGCAACCTCTCCTCCTTCCTCTGCAGGTACTCGTCCATGTTATCAAAGGAGGCCTTGTAGAGGTTGCTGTAGTAGCTCTCTGCACCAACAGAACCTGCAGTTGGGCAAAGCAGGAACAAAGCTGTTAATTCCCTTAGAGGTCTCATCGATTACTTCCTGGACTATAATTTTAGATGGTGGCATTCCAATTCATTTACCATGGTCCTATCTACTGTTTCAGCCTTCCAGTACCTCACGGGGCTTCAAGAGAGCTGGACAAGGATTTTCACAAAGGCAGATAGTGACAGAACAAGGGGGGATGGCCTTAAGCTGAAGGAGGGCACATTTAGATTAGATTTTAGGAAGAAATTCACCCCTGTGAGGGTGGGGAGGCCCTGGCACAGTTGCCCAGAGAAGCTGTGGCTGCTCCATCCCTGGAAGTGCTCAAGGACAGGTTGGATGGGGCTCTGAGGAACCTGGGATAGAGGAAAGTGTCCCTGCCCATGGCAGGGGGATGGAATGAGGTAGTCTTTAATGTCCCTTCCAACCCAAACCACTCTGTGACTAAATATCAACATTTACACTGTGTAAGCCTGATTTGTGTTGGCAAGCAGCTGTTCAGCATTCACCAGCCACACACAGCCTCCATTTTTAGGTTAAAAAATTCATACAGAGTCAAACACCTGACATTGAAGCAAAGAGAGGACACAGCTCTCCTCACATACTGGACACTTGCAGACTTCAGCGCTGCTGTTTTTGAACCAGTGGAGTTGTTCCCTGGGATCCAAGCATGACCAAGGGAGTTGCCACCTAACTGTGCTTAGCTGGCTTTTCTCCTAGAGTATTAACTTCAAATAGGCTTCAAATAGTCATGTTCTACAGCACACAGATGCTTAAGCATTTGCTCCAGTGGCTTTGTTACACCTTCTGTGAATTCAGTATATTCCTCAGTGTCCCCAATACTATAGGTTTAGAACTAATTGCTGTCCAAAATTCCCCAGTCAGATTGCTTCTGTAGAGAACACAGAATGAGACTCTAGGTCCAGACTTCTAAAAAACTGTTAGAATGGCACTTAACAAAGCCAGTCATCTCCAGTTCTCATCTCTTCCCACTTACCAAAATTCATGATCTTAAAGGACAAATGAAGAGAAATCCAGTACCTGATAAGGTGTGGTCCTGAAGCTAAGTGTGCTACTCCATAGAAACACACATACAGCATCCCCCTGTTCCTTGGCAGACAAAGAAAGCAACTTCCCCTTTGCAGTACTCAGCAAAGCAGAAGCTTTCTCCTTTCGGAGTGTTGCACTCATACAGGCTTTACTGGCCTTTGGCCCTCAGAGAAATTGCATGTTGCCAGTTTGAATATCCACGCTGCTCTCCACTTGACCAGTCTGCACTAAATCCTTTTCTGGGATCAGTTCTAGCACAATGTCAAACTGCTCAATGTGTACAAGGGGGAATGGCTTCAAACTGAGAGTGGGTTTAGATTTGATATAAGGAAGAAATTCTCCCCTGTGAGGCTGGTGAGACACTTTGAACAGTTGCCCAGAGAAGCTGTGGCTGCCCCATCCCTGGAAGCATCCAGGGCCAGGTTGGATGAGGCTCTGGGCAACCTGGGATAGTGGAAAGTGTTCCTGTCCATGGCAGGGGTTGGGATTGGATGGTCTTTAAGATTCCTTCCAACCCAAACCATTCTAGGGTTCTGTGATACTTCCAGATTGACCATTGAATCTTAAATCCTACAGAAACCTCAAACAGGTGAAAAAAGTTTATAAAAGGACAATATGCAGGGATTAGGACTGGATTCAAACAATGTAATGATCACTTGTTTCAGAAGATGTAACTACCTTTGAAGCACTAATTATGCACTGGAATAAGTGCTCATCAAGTGAGCCTCCACTTACTAATTAACAGTAATGAACCCTGTCATGTGAGCCACACTCCCTTCCCAGCTGCAGATGATCCAGTGACTGCATTTCACACTCGTTTGTTCCATGGGCTGATTATGCCCAGAACCTCTCCCCCTGCTTGCTCTCTTTACTTCTCTGCTCATTTTTACTCAGACCTCATCCTCCTAATTATCTGCCTGGCTGTAACTCTCAAGTCTGCAACATCTCCATGTGCACATCTTGCTTCCAAAGGAGTGCCTGACTTGCAAAGACTGCACCACCTTAATTACAACTTAATAACCAACTTAATGACAGCTACGTGCTAAAGCATCCCATATCAGATATTAAGGAGACTTTACACCAGACTGAACATTTCTGCAGCTCTTCCATCTTTACATATGGACACTATGAATAGACCATAAGACTGGTGGGAACTGTAACATGTTTTTTTAGGAAGATTCCCAGTCTCCCAGCAAAGTACAGGAGAGAAATTTCTATTAATGAAGTTTCAATACATAGTTGAGATTTTAGCACATGCCACAACTCTTCTCTACCCTGCAGCCACCACTGCTTTAATTTCAGCTTCTGAGTAAAACTGGGTGTTTTTTAAAATACAAAAAATCCTGGAAACGTAAGGTGCTTCTGAATGAGTAAACCAGGCATTATTTTTCTGACAGAGACTGGGAGTGGGACAGGAAAAAAGAACAAAATGAGCCAGCCCAGCCCTGACACTAACCAATGTCATCTGTTGTCCCATCCAGGGTCACACCTTCCAGCCACAGCAGGCTCCACATCATCAGCCCAGCCAAGGTGGACCCAAGCAGCCCATCTTTACAGCAGAGCTGCTCCTCCCACGGCTGTTCCATCCTGTTTCCACTGCATCTGTGATAAAGTCTCACACCCAGGCAGGGGACAAGACAACAAACACCAGGATTTGATACCACAGCAGCAAGACAGACTCCAGCAGCTCTGCCTGAGGGTGTTTGGGTACATCTCCATGGTAAGGTGTCCACAGAAAAGTTATAAGGCTGCAATTGAGCTCTAAATACCTACATCATTCTGTGATAACAGTGACCTGAACACACTTCATTATCTGCACTGACTTCTACACCAGACAGACTGATGAAACTGAGAAAACAAAGACTGAGTGACTTCAGCAGCCAGCTGAACTGACCTGAACTCCAATCTTCTTCTTAAATCTTATGCTTCAGCTGTAAAATCTGCATTCCCTAAACCTCTAAATTCCTCACCTTCAAACACTGTCCAGTTGTCTTGAATATATTTTGACATCTTCTGTAATCCTTTGTCATCAGTTACAGCCTGGGAAAAGAAGGAATGCTGCACATTATTTTGGGATTAATAGACAATTTAGTGTTTCACAGCAAGCTGAAAAGTGCAACAACTCTCACAGGAGTGTAGTGAAACAGAGCAAGTGTAAAACCTCCATGATATCTCTTACAGGCTCCTTTTTTCAAGGGCCGTTTTTGAAACCTGGCTTGAGATCTCAAGTTCTGCTAGGAAAGCTTTGCCATTTGAACAAAAAAGGAATTGATTCCCACTTACTAATCTGTGAGGAAAAGAAATATCCCAGAAAACACCTTAAGGTCAAAGAACATACTCAGTTGCTTCACTTAAAACCACTTCACAACCAGACCATAATTAGCTGGGGACTTAAAAGGATAACAAATGAGTTTCCAGTTGTTCAATAGGCAATAAAAGAGAACTTGATAGCACATACCCCAAATTTGATTCCCTGTTCTCAGTGAAAATAATGTAATTCCCTTAATGCTCCCAGAATGCCTTGTCCTGCAAAGGATCCCTCAGAGGCAGGCACAAGGAAAGCTGTGTGGAAAGCATTCCTGAGCAAACCCAAAGGGATTTTGCTGGTTTGTGGTTTGTTTTTTCTTTTTTTTTGAAATCATCAAGTGTAGCCCACAGAAAGCTCAGGCAATGCTTTAAAGCACTGAGTGCTGACAAGCACTCTGATCCTGCTGTGCCAGATGGCAGCTTTAGCTGAGAACAAACACATTGGTGTTCATAACAAGCTCCTGACACCTTTGCATCCTACACAGGTGAGAAGAAGAATGAGATGTCTATCTATGGCTTTTACTCCATCTCAAGGCACAGAGAAAGGTGCCTTTTAACTTTCATGGAACAGCAAACTCCAGTTCTGTTGTGGCCTCAATACATCACCAAACACTCAGGATTTTCAGCATTAAAAAAGTACCTTCCACTGTCCATCACACGCTCTGTACAAAAGAAGAGGAGCTTCCTTGTCTTCCTGCAAAATCCACAGAGCTCCTGTTTCCTCAAATGCAATGTCCCAGCCTTTGTGTTTCAGAGAGATTTGCTGTTTGTAAACCAGCTGCTGGGCAGTGGCATCGAGCTGAAAGATGTAGACTGTGGGAATACTTTTGAGAGGAAAAACTTAATTACCATTATTACCAAATCCACCTACAGCCATCACTTGTACAGCAAACTACAGACACCCACTCTAATTCCAAACAGAGCCAAAGCAAAGTGGTTAGAATAAGCACTTCAAATGCAGTTTGCTTACATGACCTGAATCAGAAGCTGTAAATACCCAACATGTCAAATGGCTTTTCAAGTGTTATGTCAAAGAAAAAGCAGTCAGTGCTGCCTTTAAAAGAAAGGGTAGTACAGGGAATTTCATAAGGATTACTAAGGACTTATATGAGGAGTGTTGCATTGTGGCACACTGGCCTACTGGGCTGCACTTGAAGGAATATACAGCTGAGCACCAGCCAAAATAAAATATCCTCCAGTTCTTGTACTTCCCAGCCTCATGTTTCCTCCACTGAGGGAAAGTCATCACAAACTGTACAAAATCTAACTAAGCCAGGTAACCCTTGCACTCCCCTCTGCACTCAGAACAAGCACAGGAAGGACTCAGAGGCCCCCTGTGAGGCCACAGGCATTCCTGGACATCTGGAGATCCACAGTACCAAGAAACTGCAGGCTCAGGAAAAGCCAGGACAGCCAGCAGAGAAAGCTGCTCTTGCCTTTGCAGGAGCTGTGATGATTTTAGGCATTTTTCCATCTATTCTTACCTGTCACACAGAATGGCAACATAACCACCTTGGGAGGAGTAGGTTATTCTTGACACGGTGTATTTCTATTAGGAATAAAAAAAAAAAAAATCCTTCTAAGTTAAGACCGTTTATGGGCAGAAAATTCACATTCCATTTCATTATGAGCCTTTAAAATTTAGCAGATGTCTTAATTTACAGTAAGTTAGGCAACATAATTACCTTTAAACTGCAGTCAAGTTTATTTTTGTACCAGCCTTTGCTGTTTTATGAAGTTTTCCACACTTCTCCCTTCCACACTGTCCAGAGATCAAATGTAAAGGTTTGAGTGAACTACACTTAGCAGACAAACCAGCAGATGAAGGAAAATACACCACCTTCAAACATTTTCTCCTGCCATGCTAGTGGCAAAAACATTGACATTAAGCCTGCTCAGGCAGAATATCACTCCAGCAGCTCAGATATTACAAACACAAGCTATTAGCTGCTGTTCTGTTTGTTAAAAAACGAAGATAGTGATGCATAGCTAATATCCCTAATATCCCTGCTGTGCTGCCTCTATTTCAACCTGAGTCTGGGTGAAGCCATCCTGCTCCACAGAAAATGTGTTCTGAACAACAAGGAAAGACTGCCTGAGGCCATTTTCCTCATTAAAAAAAACCTAACAAAACCAACACAACAACAACAAAAAAACCCCCCGACATCATACTCTTAATTTAGAAGTTATACAGTTTTATCTGGAAGAGAAACAGTACTTTTGCTGTACAAACCATTTTACTTGAAATATGAAACAACTGATTTGAGGTTCCTCGAGTAGGGAAGAGCTTGGGAGGAACAGATAAACTGCAAGAAGATGTCCTGGGGTGCTTTTTCAAAAGTATCAGTTATATAATGTGAAAGGCAAACTGCAACAGCAAAAGGCTGGTTCTCAAGTGTATTTTATAAGCAGCAACAACACCAACACTGCTGATGACTAAAACCTTCCAAGTAGAGAAGCAGAGAGTTATTTCCTTTAGGGCAGGGAAAATACATCTTTTTGACACTGTGCTGGCAGAATTCTGATGTATCCTCAAATATTCTTTTTTTTTTAACCTCCACCTCTTTCCCTAAAACAACACTGGTGACTGGACAGAACCTCTGGTTCACTGTGTTAGGGTGAATTTGGGAGTAACCACAGGATTTTACCCTTGGAGCTACCAGCTGATGTATAGGCATTGTCAGGGTGTTTGCTTCACAGTTTTGCAAGACATGTAGGAAAGCAAAACGAGCTGTACAGCTTCCAAAATTCAAGTCAGTGAGTTTAACACCAGAAGCTAACTATTTTGTCAACAGCACATGATGCAACTACTAAGAGATAAACCAACTGTGGGAGAGAAAATTAATTCATGGTATAAATAGAGGTAAAAACAATTTTTTTCCTCCAGCACATGAGAAAAATTGTGTGATACAATTTCATGGGGGGAAGCAAGAACAGCATGCACACACTTCTCACTCATCTTAACCACCTGTTTGGACAGAAGAGGAGCACTTAATAAAAAACATTATCAAAAGGACTGATAGGATTCAGAGCTCCTGGGAACAGATGGGACTGATCTCCTGCTACTCTGCAGAAATATGAAGTTATTAGTCCCTATTTAGCATTGGGACCCAGGACCCCTGTTTCACACAGACATAAAAAATGGTTCCAAATACCAGGTAGGGTGAGTGGGCTGAACCAGAAAGGTTCTCTGTAGCTAATGTGGCTAAATGCTGTTTCTGCAGGATGGAGCCACTTAACACCACAGCTTTGGAGTAGAACTGACAGTTCCTATTTACTGTAAGCCATGAGTGGGTTCTTCAGACACTTAAAGGAACAAGCCAAGATATATATATACATATATAGATATATATGAAGCTGAAACCTGTGCAATTTATTTCTAATAACAAAGCTCTGCCTCTCTGCCTGTTGCCTGACAAACATGGATACCTACACAGCCAAGTGCTTTCTTTGTTAGAGAGACAAAGGGTGCTGTGGACTTGAATCAGGCAGCAGCTCTCCTCCAACCCCACTGGAGGAGGAGGCTGTTTTGATTTAAACCAAGTTTTAGTCACAGCTGGAAAGAGACAGGAAAATGCATCCTCTTTCCAAGTTCTTTCTTTTCCCTGTGTGGGTAAGTTAAAAAATCAGCAAAATGAATATAAGACCCACAGCAGTTTCTTGGTCAAGGACAAGGCTATGAAATCAGTTAAGGAAGAGCTACAAGAACATTCTGTGATAAACAGATGTTCACTTGATACTCTGAACTTAAGTCAGTGTTTATATGACACTGTTATCAGCCTGCCAACACCTTAAAATTAACTTTTGATGTCATCTGTAAGAAGTAGTGACCCTATAAAAAATTAATGTACTGGTGCATTGGGGTAAAGTTGTGCAATTCCTGTTCTGGACTTTAAACAAGCTTCTGCTGTCAAGAGGATCAGATGAGGTGAAAGCTCTGAAGCAGGAAAATATTTATATAGCACTATGGAATTAGAGAATTACTCCCATTCTAGTGGGAAAATGAACTGAGGATCTGCAAGCCATCAGCTGAAACCAATGCTACACTGCTCGAAACACTCCTACATTCCCCAAACAGACACATACTCATCATCTGCCAAGCAAAATAAGCCCACATTTTTGTGCTCACATGACCCACCATTACTGATGATTCCATCCTCATTGTGCTTCAAGCTGTGTTTCAAGCTCCAGTGCATTCATACTGGTTATCAATGGTAAAAATGAAATGTAACAATAGGAAAAAAAAAAAGAAAAAGCACTTTTATCCCCATCTGATCCTTGGCTGCAGAGTCATTTGCAGACACTGTGCTTGTTACAAGCTGCAAAGTGCTGACTCAAGAGATCGTGTCCTTAAATTCAGACCACAAATGTCACTCTAGGTTGCAGAGACCATCTGTGACATACCTGGATGCACAACATGAACACTGTCACCACATGTCACCTCTGGCATTTCTAGCACTATGATGCCAGCAGAACACAAGTCTCCTTTTCCCTGCAGAACACCTGTGAGAGTGAGCAGCATCCAGAATTCACAGCTTCAAGGAACAGGCCTCTTTGTGGCTTCCAACACCACCACCACATGTAGCAGTGGATGGAAGAACTGCAAAGCACTGCAGGAATAAGTTTTATGACTTAATTTCTGAGTTCTATTTATTAACCCACAGTTTGTGGGCTTTCCCTTTCTGTCTTTGCTTACTCACACTGAGGTAAAGAAGTTAAATGGACACTCCTCAAGCAAAGGGCACCTCCAGTTTATCCTGAGGCTACATCAGCATGAAGAGTATCCTATGGAAGGGATTTTATTAGGAGACAAGGCAAGTATTACTGAACTACATTCAAAAACATTCTAAGAGAGTTGGAGAGGTTTTCTTAGATCAGTTCCTACATGCAGCAACAGGTTTTTTGACATTTGTTAGTTTATCCAATGCTACATTCAAGGGTCATTAATATAGTTTAATACTATTTTTTGATAAACTTGTTTGTAATCAGCAGAATTAGGCTTCAGTAAAAGATCAAGCACTGCTAATTTACACACAAGCTCTCTTATTAAAGCTAAGGCAGTCTAAGCAACAAAGTAGCATTTTTAACATTAATCACAGAATTCCCCACTTCAGTTAGTTGCTTACTTGTCCTCAGTGATCCTATAAATCTAGAAGGCAAATTGTTTTAGAATAAAACCATTAATCCCTCTAAAACAAATGCTCAAATCCTGCTGTACCCAGAGTATCACTGGACACCAGTCAGATAGGCTTGTCACCTAATTTTGTACTCCCTTTTTTTCTCTTGTCAAAAACCCCAGGAATAGCTGTTTTAAAGATTTCAAGCACAAACATCAAGCTGAAATGAGGCAGAGATCTTGTGAATGTGTGTAAGAGATGTCTGGCTCAGGTGTGCTTTCAAAAAGCTTTCCAAGTTCAGGGGCAGGTTAAATTGTCTGCATGGATATTACCCTGAATTCCTGCTAACAGGAACTCTAGGGCGAACCCAAGATTTCCAGGGTCTAATTGGAAATCTGTGATGAAAGAGGCTCCCCAGCTGTGGGGAGGTGAAGCAAAACACACTTCCACTACCAAAACCACAACACAAAGCAGGGAAGGATTCTACAGTGGCTTTGCCTCAAAAGCCATGCATGGCTTCCCTGACAACTGGGAGGCAGCTGTGGTCTGCAGAGAAAGAAGTGTTTTTAGAGATTCACATGAAAAATCACACGCAGCAGGATGAGATGAACTCAAATAACCCAGCAGATGAGTAGGTGGTTTAATTCCATGCACGCAGCAGGGACAAGGACAGTGCTATTTCACTGCTAATTGGTCTTATGCCACATTAAATGACAAGAAAAAAGAACAAAACCAGAGATCAAGCACTACCAGAATGACTGCTTACAGCAGGTGAGCATCTCAAATCACAGCAGCACCTCAAACTTGTGTGTGTGAGACCACTGATGTACAGGCTGGAAGCTCAGGAGAGCTCCTGGGGTGTTCAGTTTTCATGTAGGACTCACACATTTTAATTTTGGACACTGTCCAGCTGCAAAAGAACCTAAAATAACAAGCCCAGCATTTTGACTCCACAGGGCAGTACTGCAGGTCACCGATTAAAAATGCTACAAAGCTTCTTTTTGCTTAGAAAAACTGCAATTTTAACATTTGAAATTCTGAGCATTAAAAAAAATGGGTGAATGTTTAGATCTTCCCAGTGTCACAGGATGTTTTCTGCTGAAGAGACTACAACACCTGTGTTTTCAGAAAAAGAATTTCACGTGAAGGCACTGTCCACTGTGCAGAACTCAAATTTGTGAAGAATTAGAAGCAGCTTCTTTTGGTCACTGCTTGGCACATTTTAGAAATTCGCACAAAACACAGGAATGGATTTCAGGGACTGTCTTCCTTTCCCAAAATCCCAGACTATTTTAACAGTTTTTAGGCCTCACATAAATTCTAAACCCACTGACAGAAGGGAAGCACTTCTAACAAAATGCAACCAGCAAGTTTGGCAGTACAAAGGATCAGGAGCAGAGCAAAAGCACTGGCACACATGGACATACCTGGTCTGGTTTGGTTGCCTGAGGCCCACAGATGCTGCTTAGCTGACAGCAGTGCACTTCTTCTCCACTTTTATACTCCCAAAGTCTCAAAGTGGAGTCCTGGACAGATGGGAGTGGACACAAATCTATTACTACCAGCACTGAGGCAAAGAGAGGCCATTCCTGGCCTTCAGCTAAACCCTGCTTCCCTGAAGAGCTCCCCACAAAAGCTGCTAAATAGTCACTTAGTTAAGACCTCAAATTGCAGATAAAGCATTTTAATTAACATAATTTCCCCCTGCATTCTGAATTATTCAATCACGCTAATTTTAATCTCCTTTTGAAGTGGAAATTGGGCAGCTGGAGGAGGGCATTTCAAGCCTGTTTCCAATAGCAGATTCATGCATGTGCTCAGCATTTTAATAGCAATTCTTTCAGGCTGCCCTTCTCTGCTCTTGTTATCACCCAAATTCTCATTTGATTTAGCAACCTCCTGAAGAGAGGCTAAAGACCTCTCTGGGAAAACAAAGCCATCCCAGAGCATTTGCTAAGAGTGAAATACAGCCACGTGCAGCACTAGCACTAGAACTGCTTAAATAATTAGAGGGACAAGAGCCTTAGGGAAGAAAGAGCAGCAGCTGAAACCAAATGCTAGGAGTTACTGTGATCCTCACATCTTCACAGGAAACATTATGTGTTTCCTGTGCAGTTTTGGTAGTCTGGGGAACAAAGAATATTGTTCCTTTCTTTTAGGCCAACTCTATCTCTGTACAGGTGTGGCATGGCAGCAGGATGCCATCAGTTCAGGAAAAGGACAGGGAAGGGAAGGAAGGGAATACTCTTTTCTTAAGTTCTCATCCAAGCAGACAATGTCTGTGCTCCAGAGCAAGAGTTAATGATAATTTCACCATCCCCAAAGATGGCTTTTACTGTAAGCAAAGGTTCTTATGTGATCCAGCAATAGAATGGCTGAAAACTGACAAGAAAGCAGAGAGAAACGGAAGGAGAAGGAGAGACGCCATGCTGTAAACCATGAGATTATTCCAAGTACCCCAAGGAATTTGGCCAAAACAGTAGTATAAATAATATCTAAAAACCCCAAACATACAAAAAACAACACTTCTTTGAAGCAATTGCAATACATACCCCAGAAGCTGACAACAGGAGGTCAGGACAGTTGGGTATTACAAGAATTTTGCATACAAACCTAAAGGAAAAGCAGTCAAAAGCTGAACTCTCTTGCTTGACATTCTGGTCTTTAAGCACACACAGTAAGAGAAAATATCAGTTTTAAACAGAATCTTATAATAAACAAACAGATTTTCCACATCAAGATGATTAGGAGGAAGAAAAAAATGTCACCAATACTTAGTAAATACGCACTACACTAACGACTGACTTTCTAATTAATAAAGAACTACATTTCCTCATTTGCACTCAGGGATTCCTACCAACTTCCTCCCAACCGAGAACATTGTCATTTAGATCAAAAAAATGCCACTGGAGACAGATTTACTCAGGTAGCACAGTCCTCTTTCTAAGTTCATGATGCACATGAAAAACATGAATTGACAGATCCTTTAAAACACAACAGTGATGGCTCAGCCTCCAGAGTGCCACCATCTCTCCAGTTAGAGATCATTTAAAAGCAATCTTTACAGAATTTTAATGGGGCAGTTTACCAGTGCCTACATTCAGCCAGAAGTTCTGTTCTCCAGAAGTTGGTGATACTGCTTTGTCTTTGGTGAGTAATGAGGACCTGAACTTCTGGAGATCATTATTATCCCAGAGCTCACCAACCCAAAACACAGTGACCTGAGCAGAATGTGACCTGAATGGGACAGTCTTGTCTTTGAAAACAGGCACAGCTTTAAGGCCATAGAGTGAAAAAATAAAAGAGATTTGGTCACTGTAATACAAACTTCCAGGACAAAGCAAGCACAACAGATCCAGCAAGAATGACCATGAGCCTCACTGAGAGAAGAAAATCCAGGACTGTGAAATAAGACAATTATTGCTTTATGTAACCCTTTTTTATTTACTTTTAATTTAAACATTGAATATTTGAATATATTTCAATTAATTTACACTGCTTTTCGCTCTGCCACCACTAATCAACACCTTAGACACTTCCACTGATGGAGCATCCACAAATTCCCTGGGCAACCTGTGCCAGGGCCTCACCACCCTCACAGTAAAGAATTTTTTCCTAATACCCAATCTAAACCCACTCTCTGTCAGCTCAAAGCCATTCCTCCTTGTCCTGTAACTCCATGCTCTTGTAAATAGCCTCTCTCCATCCTTTTTGGAGGTTCCCTTCATTGAATATATTTCATATTGCAGTCTCCAGCACACTGCAGTCTGGTGTCCAGGCAGGAATGCTCTATCCATCCTGCTCAAACAGCCAGGGTTTTTTTTTATTACCACAGAACCTCCAACTCTGAGCTCTGCATTGAGATGACATTGATTTAATTAGCACATGTTCAAACCACAAAGACAGTTCTCCTAAGACTTCCCTTCCTAAAACCAAGGAAGGCTCCATCCTGAGCTAACAGTTTCTGGAGCCTCTTGTGACCAGCATGAGGAGGGAGATGATTCTGCTCCTCTGCTCTGCTGAGGCCCCAGAGGAGGCTGTGTCCAGCTCTGGAGTCCTGGGTACAAGAAGGACATGGGCCTGTTGGAGCAGGTCCAGAGGAGGCCACAAAAACAAGCAGAGGGCAGGAGCACCTCTGCTGTGAGGAAAGGCTGAGAGAATTGG
Organism: Vireo altiloquus; assembly: GCA_013396875.1. Classification (NCBI taxonomy): domain Eukaryota; kingdom Metazoa; phylum Chordata; class Aves; order Passeriformes; family Vireonidae; genus Vireo; species Vireo altiloquus. Next base: position 174,877 of record VZRF01005927.1, on the reverse strand, counting down.
GGGTTGCTCAGCCTGGAGAAGAGAAGGCTCTGGGGAGACCTTACTGGAGCCTTCCACTTCCTACAGGGGGTCTTATAAAAGAGATGAGGACAGACCTCTTTAGAAGGACCTTCTGCCACAGGACAAGGGAGAATGGCTTTAAACTACATGTAGACTCAGACTAGATATAAGAAATTTCTTTACAATGAGGTTGGTGAAACACAGGTTGACCAGAGAGGTGGTAGAACCCAATCCCTTGAAACATTCAAGACCAGCTTGGACAAGCCTCTGGGCAACCTGATCTTGTTGAAGATGTCCCTGCTCATGGCAGAGGGGTTGGATTAGATGACTTTTGTCACCCTGGATTTCAGCCTTCAGATTCTGTTTGCATTTTTGCTGTGGAGTTTCTCACACATTTTATATAAACAAAGTAGTGTTTCTGGAACTGTCTCTCTTGTTTTTATTCCATTCCTGATAGGTTTTTGATGGACTTCTACCTGAACCAGTGGAATTGGAGAGGAGAAGATCTCACTATCCAATATGGGGTTCCAAAAAATTGTATATAAGACAAGAAAAATTAAAGACTTCCTCTCTCTTTCCTTTCACCCTCATTGCATGTGGGCGTGTGTTCGTGTTCTCTAGTGACAGACTTTTAAAGGTCTCTTTCCACCCAGACCATTCCATGATTCTATCACAGACCAAGCTGCTGTTTACTGTGATTTGAGGAGATGATTCCACGCACTCAGAGTGGATGAAGGTGGCTGTGCAGGGAATGGCTGCACAAAGTGGCTCTGGCACACAAGGCACTCACTCTCTGTGTCCCATGCAGTAGGATACAATACAATAGGGAGCCTTTGTCAAGCTGACTCTGATCTTCTCATCTCTGTCTGCAGTTAGGATATACTGGTCATCGGGACTCAGGGCCTGTTGGGAAGGGGAGAGTTTTAGTGCCCAGCAGTTCAGTGCTTGAAATTCTTCTTAACTAGGAAAATAAAAAAGATAAGCAGTAAACCACCTGTATCTCCTCACCCCAAAAGGCAGGAGATACAAACACTAAGCCACTCTTTTCCAATAACAATGGAAGCATAAACTGTTGTGACAGTAACTTTCTCACTCACTAAGACAAGCAATACTGACTTCCAGGTCCAGTGAAAGCCACAGACCCTCAACAGTACAGATGGAGATTCCCTGCATCTTAAAAAGAAACTTATCACATTGAAGCATTCAACTGACATGGCAGACTGGGTGAACTCCCATAGACAGTCACCAGGACTTCTGTGACTGTAACATGAAGACTTTTTCAACACTCAAGCTTGTTTCCTTACCAAATTCTGCCAACACAAACTCAGTAAGGACAAATCCAGAGCACATTTCATTTATATAATAAAAAAACCCTAACAAACCACAAATCTGGGACAAGAGCAACAACGAAAGACCGAAGCACAAGCAGGAATGCAGGTTTGTAAATATATGGGGGCAGACACCTACCACATCCAACAGGAGAGAGACATGACCCAGCTCAAGTTTTCCATCTGCTTGAGGTTCTGTTATTGAGTAAGAATAGACATCACCAGACTTGTCTGCAACAAAAATCTTATCCTCTGCAGCTGTGATAACCAGGGATGTGCATCTCCTGTTCACGAACCTGAAAGACAAATTGCACAGCTTGAACAGCTCTGGATAGCAGCTTCAGCAAGTCTGGAAGTTAAAACAGACCAAGAGGGTGGGCAAAAAGTTCTCAGATGCAACATTACTGAAATGGCAGTGATGAGAGCAACATTATGGGGCTGAAATAGCACTTTTGAGTCTAGTAAATGACTGAATTATGTAACAGCAAACACCTGGGGTGGGGAGAGGAACAGGAAATCATTAAAAGCTGCATGACTGCATTTTACTTGGTACTTTCTCAACTGAGCATCTCACCCAGGCAGCATGCCAGGACTCTAATGAAGGCTGGTAGACTTCCTCACACTCTACATAATAAAAATATAAGTTAAACACATAGAAAAGACAAGGTAGGATTTGTCCTATTAGGAGTCCTTTGCAGCAACACTTTTAAACACTGTGTAGGAACTAATCCCCCAGTTGTCACTCTGTACTGTAAAGGGATGCCCTTCCTGGTGAGCATTGGAACTCTTTTCTCCTCATATCCCAAGTCACAGAGCCACAGGCTCTGGGTTTCCTGTCCAGAAAAAGCTCAGAACTTGAACTCTGAGTTTTCCTCATCATCTGCCATCAGCTCATAGTTCCAGCTGCCAGCTTTCTCACAACTACTCAGATAAACCTAAGGACCACATATACCAGAAAACATGCCCTGTGTGTTAGCATAGGATTGTGGGCACCAAGGATCATAGGGAATGGATATTTATATTGACCAACTCTGAAATTCAGTGGCCATCTGGAGGCGAGAGGACAATACACTGTGCTTCAGGCAGGAAGACAGAAATTCTCACACTTTTCAGTGGCTCTTTAAAGGAACACCACAACAACAGGATCACAGGCAACACAGTTCCAAACCAGGTAACTTTGCCAACCAGAATGTCTTGCTCTAAGGTCACTGCACACCTGTGATTTTGAGCACAAAGATTCCAAAGTTCCCCTTTGTCTGACATGAGCTGACTACAAAGGCCAGCACTGTGTGAGACCTTTATACAGCTCACCACAAAACACCAACACAAGCCACATAGCTCAACTTTGGTATTGTTATTCCTGTAAAAAGCCTTTTTACCTGTATTCCCAGCTTCCCAATATGAGGTAATGACATTCCCAAAAAACCCAGCTGTGGTCCTAGTTAAACTTTCAGCAGAAACTAAAACACCAAACAATTATCCCGTGGCATGCTAAAGGCAAGAAACACAAGGCAGGGCAGCAGGGAAGGCAGGACACAGAATGAACAGAATTTGGCATTTCTGGTTTTGTCACAGAATATCCTGAGTTGGAAGGGACCCAGAAGGATCACTGAGTCCAACTCCTGGCCCTGCAAAGGACACCCCAACAATCCCACTCTGTGCCTGAGAGGTCGTCCAAACACTTCTTGAGCTCTGTCAGCCTTGGGGCTATGACCATTCCCTGAGAAACTGTTCCAGCACCCAAACACCCTCTGGGGGAAGAATCTTTTCCTAATATCCAACCTAAACCTTCCCCTGGCACAGCTTCATGCCATGATCACTTCTTCACTACAACACTGTTTAACCCCAAAGGTCCATCCTGTACCCTACACACAGACCCAAGTAGAGAGACTTGATTTTGTTTTGCAGCCAAGGTCTCACATTTGTCAGAGACCACCAGAAGCAGAAATGTCACATGCTCAGGTATGTTCTCAGGAAGCCCTTCATGGCCCTGGTTTTTCTACAGAGAATTGCCACAAGCAGCAGGAGAAAACTTGGGACTGGAGGACCTCTGGTGGACAGCTACAGGCTGTTTCCTCAAGAGGAATCTACTGAAAAAAAGCAGCTGCATCATCTCTAAAGATATGCTTTTTAAAGAGTTCACAAACTCTCCAAAACATCTTCTCCTCCAAATCAGAAGGAACACAGAATGCACTCAGTGAGCTGCTCAGCATCACCCTTACAGGACCAACCCCAGGGTTCACCAGGAGTGGGTAAAGTTTTAGTTCTTAATGATAAAAGCCCTGGGTTTGGAATAAGGAAAGAGATTATCCTTCCTTGGCCAGTGATATAAGCATCTGCACTCCCATTCTTGGTGTGGGGAAGACCACACATCAACTCTTGACAAATACTCTGAATTCCCAAAAATGTTCAATTTGTTTGAGCAAGGAAAAGAAAGGAAGTTAAGCAGTAAAAAATATCAACATCCCAAATAATCCTATTTTACAACTCTAAATCCATCAGCCATAACTCCATAACAGCATGCAGCATTCTGCTTCCTTACCTGACACTAACACATTCCCAGGAAGGCTTCGTACGGAACAGAATCAGGCGTTTGTTGTCATCTGTCAAGGCAAAATAATCTCCTGATGGGGAGAAGGCAAAAGCCAGGATGTCATCACTTCCTTTATCTGTTCCTTTTCCATCCTGCCTAATAGAGAGAAGAGGAACAACAGTTCACAACCTGATAGCTACTAAAATCCTTGAGGAGGTTGTTCCCAAACCACCAGGAGCACAAAGGAGAAAGAAAAACTTTAAACACTTTTACTTCTTCTTAAAATGTTGAGCCAACATGGACATTAATGCAAAGAAATAAGACAAGACAAGACAAAGGAAATAAGGTCTAAGCCTGAATCAAAACCTGTTTAGAAAATAAGTTTGTGCTAGCACATCTTGATATAAATTTTGGGGAAAGCAGTAAAATATTTCCTGTTTGGCTACAAGTAAAACAATGTGCAGTTGTTAAATTTAAACTAAGAAAAATACTTTTGTGTGTGTGTGTGTTTTGAACTCTCGTGACTTAGAGAACAGATCTGGAGAACTTATGTAACTGCTTTGTGGGTTTTTTGGGCCTTAGGTATCTAATAAAAAATGCAGGAGTTTTCCATAAATGTCTTGACTGATGAGAGAGAATTGTTGATTTTGCCACTCGTGCTTCTCTAAAAAAAAAGAAAAAGGTGCATAGCAGAATGAAACTTTGGATGAAACAGAAACAAAAAAACAGATCCATATATATCCATTAGAGTTAGCAAAACCAACCCTTCACCTACTGAAAGAATTATTCTGTGGCTTCCTTTTATTGCCTTCACTGCCACACAAGCTCAGGAGATGCACTCTCCAGGAAAAAAACAGATTTTCTCACCCTTTCTCTCCTAAGGGCTGCTTCTCCGCACTGCTGCAATCGTACACGAAGAGAGTCTCAGCACTGCAAGGAAAATATAAGGGAAATTACTGGGACTAGAACAACCAGGAGCTTCACTATGAGGAGTGGCAACTATTTTGTAAGATGCTCTAATTTCAAAGTTATTTGCACAACTGTCCCCCATCTTGAGGAAACACCTCTGCCCGAATGGGCTCCGTAAGAGCTGCACAAGCAGCAGAAAATGGTAATTTTGGACAGTACGCACATGTCGAAAACTAAATCCTCCTCTGCTGGTGAAGTAACGCTGCACTTTGCATATACTTTACTTCTGTCAGACTCAACATATCTGTTAGTCGCATTTACCCAGTCACAGAATCACAGGATGGATCAGGTTTGAAGGGACCACCGTGGGTCATCTGCTCCCACCTCCCTGCTCCAGCAGGACCATCCCAGAGCATGTGGCACAGGATTGTGTCCAGACAGTTCTGGAATATCTCCTGTGAGGGAGACTCCACACCCTCTCTGGGCAATCTGTTCCAGCAGTCGGTCACTGCTGAGGAAAGAAGTTCTTCCTCATGTTCAGGTGGAACTCCCTGGGCATCAGTGTCTGCCCCTTGCCTCCTGTCCCACTGCTGGGCCCCACCAAGCAGAGCCTGGTCCATGCTCTGACACCTCCCTTCAGATACTACACGGAATCTCAGACTCATTTGGGGTGGAAAGGACATCTGGAGATCATCCAGTCCAAGCCGCTGGCCAGGCAGGGTCAGCTGGAACAGGTGACACAGGGACATGTCCAGTTGGTTTTTGGAACATCTCCAGAGAGAGAGACTCCACGAGCTTCCTGGGCAGCTGTTCTGGTGCTCTGCCACCCTACATGTAAAGTTCTTCCTGATGTTGAGGTGGAACTTCTTGTGTTTTATTTTATGGCCATTGCTCCTCATCCTGTCACTGGGAAGAGTCTGGCACCATCCCCTTGGCCCTTGTCTTACAGACAGCTCTATGCACCTTCCTTACGTACAAAACATAAGACTGTTATTATGTGTGTATATACATACATATATAAAATAACATAATATATATTATAATATATAATATACGTATTTATAATTTTCATCTATATTATACAAATACATGCTATACATGTGCTATACATATCTACATTATATATATGCGTTATATATATACTCTTTATATATATACACGTACACATATACACATCACATAATATATATACAATCTCTATGTTATACACAGTCGTCCACACAGCAGTGACCTGCAACTGAGCGAGCACAACCGTGACAGAAAACCGCCAAGGCTAAAAAGTTTAAAAGTGATGTTTCTATAACAGGAAACGCTGACGAGGAGCACGGAAAGGCAAGAACGGCAGCAAGGCCAGCAGCTCCTGCACCGCCCCACCACCTCCCGGCCCTGCCAGCGGGGCCACACAGGGGGCACCGGGAGGCCTCCGCCGCTCCGCCCCGCCAGGCCTCGCCGCGCCCCGGCCCCCCGCGCCCCGCACTGACCCGTCCTGCCCGGGCCGNTATTGCGTCACCGCGCCCCGCGATGACGTCACCGCGCCCCGGCCCCGCCCACCGTGAGGCCGCGCGGGCGCCGTGAGTGCTCCGGGCAAGATGGCGGCGGCCGCGGCGCTGAGGGGCGGCGGGAGGGCGGTGACCCGAGAGGTAAAGGGGCTCCTCGGAGCGATGTCCTGCCCCCCTAACTCCCTCAGCTATCTGCATCCCCTCCCGTTTTGTTAACTCTCGTTACGTTGTTCCCTGCAGGTGTTGCAGCTGGAGGCGCGGGGGCTCTGCACGAAGCCGGTGGGCACCGGGACGGC
>VZRF01005927.1:142512-168286 GCA_013396875.1 Vireo altiloquus | reverse complement strand
GTTAGGTTGTGAGAAGTATCGGGGTGTCAATAAAAAGAATGGGTGAGGAAAGCTGGGGAAGGGTCACGCCTCGGAAGAGGCGCTGAGTAAACTGAGAAAAACAAGGACTGAAAGGTCATCGCCATGTAAACGAGAGTTTCTGATAAAATGTACCGTGTAGTAATAAAAATAAAAGTAAAGGTCTGGCTGCGTGGAATATTTATATATTTATAGGCTATATATGTACACACACCTATATAGGTTTTTAGTTATGAGCTTGTCACTTCTTTCCTGTTCACCTTAATATAAGGCCAGCTGGATGGCCAATGTCAGACTGTTCAGCGAGTACGAGGGAGCATGGCTTAAAACTGAAAGAAAGTAGAGTTCGATTAGTTATCAGGAAAAAATTGTTTACTTTGAGGGTGGTGAGGCCCTGGCACAGGTTGCCCAGAGAAGCAACCATCCCTGGAAGTGTTTTTTAGGAGGTGTAAAACCTAATTTTTAACTTTAGATCTTTACCCTTGTTCTTCGGAATGTTTGTGCTATCAGGATTAAAAAACTGAAAGACTTAGAGAAAGACTTCCAAGGTCCAAATATCCCAAATAGCAGCTCCAGGCAACGATGTAAGAAGCTGCAATGTCCCTGCTGTGTTAAATTTAGTTATAATTCCTCTTGCCCCAGAAGTTTGCAAGCCTGCACCTTGTTTTGGATGCTGCCCTCCATCCCACATTTAGGAGTATTTGAAACCCTTTTGTCCCTGACCAAAGTCAAAACAGGAATAAAAATTTCAAAGCCTGATGCCTTGTTTGTATAAGTGGAGGCTCAGTGGTTCAGTGAGGTTTCCTGTCCCAAATTAGAGATCCAGGTGCTGAAACAGGAAAGCTCCACGGAGCCATATGTAGGAGTGATCAGACTTGTTGACTGCTGTTGAAAAGATCACTGAAAGAGTAGTTGAATGCAGACTTCTGCCACCTTCTGAAATGGCAAAGCAAATAAAAGCCTGGCTTTCCATTAAGAAAGCCTTCACTGCATAGAGTGATTGAACAGCAAATTGCTTTTTATTATAATTTTTTTTTTTTTTGCATTAAGTGCATTTGAGATGTATTTTAGTATCAGTTTCTGGCTTCACTGTCCTGCAGCTCTGATTTGTGTCAGGAAACCTCTTAGGCCAGCTCTCCCAGCCAGCTGCTTCCCCTGCAAACACTCCAGGTTAATTAAGATGTATAGGATGCATCTGCCTTTGCCAGATTCTGGCTGGAACGGGATGTGCACATTTTCCTTGCTTTGATAAAACAGTCAAGTTTACATACAGAGTCAGTGATGGGAGATAGAGCTGTAATTTCTGCCTGTCACCTGGGTGTGAACAGGCTTTAAACTTACCCTGGGAATGATGCTGATGTTCCAAGCATCGGGAAGAACCCATCTGGGAATGATAATTCCTGTGACTGATCTGGATGTGTTGTTCTTTGGGCAAGGTGATGCAGGTACAGATTAGCTGTTGCAAAGCTTGAAATACCCTAATTGAAGTGTATCAGTTGTATTGGATGTTTCAGCTTATCATAAAGTCTGTTTTTTCCACTTATCTAAACTTAACTGTTTGAAGTATTATTCCAGTAACTAAAGTCACCTGCCTTCTTGGTTACTTAGGATGTCTTAACATTAATACTCCTTCAAGTTTTGCTCAGCTTTCCTTTGTCTGTCCTCCTTTTGGCCATTCTTGTGTTCGTTTGACCTCCTCTATGCTTCTCTGAAGAACTCTTCCATCCTGAGTGACGCTTCCTCACATGTTAGTCTCTCCAGGCTGCTGTTTGGCTGGGTCAGGGAGTCAGACCTCTTCCAAAGGTGGCTGCCCACCCTCCTGCCTCCCCCTGCCCTTCCTTCCCATCCTGCACCTTCCATCTGGCAGAGAGAAGTATGTGCTTGAAATTACTCAAAATATACCTGTAAACTTGATACTTCTTTTCATTGTATTTTGTTATGCTAAAAACTCTGCATTTCTTTCTTAAGTACTTTGCTTTTATATTCATGTGGTTGTCTCTTCTTGTGATGTTTTCATTTGGACATTGCTAAAGACTTGCTTCTGTTCGGAACTAATGGTAATAACTCCTTGAATCATACAGGGTATTACTGTGAAATACTAGTGAGGGGAAGACTGCATTTAGTTTATAGTCTTATAAAGTAGATCTGGATTTCCAAACTCTGCAGATAAATCTGCATAATGGGCTGGAAATCTGTTGAATTTTGCTGCTGGTTGGAAGTGCTGCATCTCGTAATGGAGTTGGCTTTGCTATAGCCAATTTCAGCCACGGTGAATCTTCTTAATGTGCTCCCCATCCTCCTTGACCTCCTGTTTACAGTAACCACAACAGTATTTGCTGTTGCTCTGCCTCTTGAGGTTGATAATAAGCATCCAAGGGGTATAATGTATTCCCTGAAAGGACCCGAAAATTGCTGCTTTCTCCTTCAGCTGTTGGTTCCTTGTCTGGAGAGTTTAGCTTCCTGCAGGTATCCATGAGGCAGAAGAAACAGAGACAGAAACAAACATGAAGCATCAGGAGATCTAAGACCTCTTTAACAAAGAGGTCTCAAATGAGAAATAGGAAGTGAAGACTGGGGGAGATGAGGTCTTGGGGAAATAGTGTTGAACTGTGGGGGCACACCTCAGTTGGCAGGTCACGTGGGCAATGAACAAGTAATACCTTCATGGATGGCCTCAGGTATCTGTTAATCCACTGCTTTGCCTTTTGGGAGTCATCCCTCCCTTCTGCTTCCAGGATAACTCTTGCAAGCAGCTGTGGCTGTGTCTCTTTACTGTATCTGCTTCACTGGCTTGTTCACAGACAAATGTTGTCTCTGCAGCAGTGTTTAAAGAGCTTGGCTCACGAGCCATCCTAATGCTGACCTGAGATAGGGAAGTGTCTGCAAACCATTTCTAGTGATGCAGAGTTGAAGCACAGGGAAAACCAGCTCTTGGAGGAGTCTGGCAAAGCGAGGAACATAGGGATTTAGCACTTGAGTTTTGGCATCGCAGCAGCAAAAACTGTTACATGCTACTAGAACTCCAGTTCCTTTAACTTAAAACATCTTAAAACTTTCTGCTTTGCAATGCCTGTATTTAGCATTTTAATTCCTTTCAATGTATTTTTGTACCAGATTATATCTGAAAGTTAAAATTGTGTGACTGAGATCAGTAACAGCAATGTCAGATACAATGATGATAATCCTCTTTATGCCATTTCCTAGATGTAGTGGCACCACAGGGAAGCACCAAGCTGCTTGCCAGGAAGGCACCAGTTGAATTCCGTAAAATGTTGTCTTCTAGCTCTCTCCTGCTGTCTGCAGACAAAGGTGAGAGCATATCTAGTACCAACCTCGAGGAAGCTGCAAAACCTGCTGAAGACACGAGGATGTCCATGTCAAGAAAAACTGTGGTTGCATTTCCTCAGCGAGGAGTTGTTTCCTCCCATGAGGAGGAAAACCTCAAAACACCTGTAAGAGGAGGAGGCCTGAGGAAAGAGTTAGTTGAGGAACAAGCTTCATCTTCATCCAGTTCAGAGTCAGATTCTAGCTCAGATTCTGAAGATGAAAATATTGATGATTCAGAAGTTGCCATTAAAACTAAAGTTGAGTTTCCCAGACGAGATCCCATCTTTTCTGAGAACATAGCAGTAAAGGCATCAATGCTGGCAAAAGGGAAATTGTCCCAGAAATCCCTCAAAGAATATGGAATTAAGAAGCTGCCACGCAAACCAGAAATTAATGTGTCTCCTGTAAAGCAGGTCAAATTTTCTAAAACATCAGTCAGCCAGGAAACATCAAAATCCAAAGCAAGAGACCCCAAAGTAAAATCCACTCCAAAAGAGCAGAAGTTGGTCTTAGAACCACGTGTGGTGAAAAGTCTGGACCTGACCGATGTCACTCATAAATCTGATCATGTGGAGGAAAAGTCCATTGGAACCCAGGTAGCAGCTATTCAGCTGAAAGCCTCAGCAGTGACTCAGGAAGACAAAAAGGAAAAACTGGTATCCAGAGGAGAGAAGGAAAAGGTGAAGGAGGCACAGGAGTTGGAAGCAAAAGAAGTAACTGCTCCTAAAGTGGAAGAGACTTCTGGAAGCACAATGTTGGTGACAGGCACCACGGTGAAGGAGGAGACCATGCAGGAAGCAGGAGCCCAGGCTGGAGAAAGCAGCATGATAGAGGGTACAACTTTAAATTGTTTGACCTTTATTGATTCATCTGGGCTAGGGTTTGGCTTTTTAAAAGGGTTTCCACATCTTCTCTGATCTTTGTACTGAAGCCCACAGAGTGGCAGTGACTTTCTGGAAGATAAATTGTTGTTCATTGCTAATTGTTATAAGCCGTCAGTAATACTCAGTCTCCAGCTATGCTGTGAAAGGAAGTGGTTTCATTTCTCTGTGTTTATAGTTTCATAAAACAGTTACTTATAAAGTGGAAACAAGATTGTTTCCACTGTGAGCAAAATCATGGGTTTTATATGACAACAGTTGTTTTCATTCTTCTCTTTTCTCGGAAGGATCTGGTAGCTGCCATTCTGATGAGTCAAATTTGTTGCCATCTCATTGTTGCATCTCAGCCCTGCTGTCTTTTTGGTTCTGTTTTGGGTTTTTTGGGTTCTGTTTTGATGCTTTCTTTTCAATCTGTCAGTGTTTCAGATTTCAGTAGACTGAAATCATAGTGTAATGCCAGAAACAGGTGTTGATTCTGATTCAACTGGAAGGTTGCAAGCAACTTGTGTGGAAGTAGTGAGTCAGTTTTGTAGTGAGCTGGGGAGGAGACAGTGGTGTGTTTTCAGGGAAGACCATCATGCATCATGTAGTCATCTCCTCAGCTGTGCTTCCCTATCTGGCTTACCCTTCTTATTTACTGCCATCCTGTTAATTGCCTGCTGATCTCATTTTGTGTATCTCAGTAGCAGCTGCCCCTCTGCCCTGATCTGTTGTGATTCTGCCTTTCATCTTAGGCAGTATCAATCTGCCATTCTTGAGACCCCTCTTCTTGTTGCTACTTCGAATTAAAGAATTTGCCTGCTTGGAAGTAAAAGCAGCATAACTATAAAGCTGCTTGGATATCATCCTTCAGGAAAGGCCCTGGGGGCCAAGGGAACAGCAAAGTGAACGTGAGCCAACAATGTGCCCTCGCAGCAAAGGCCACCGAGGGCTACCTGGGAGGAGCAGGCTGAGGGAGCTGCAGCTCCTCCCCTGGTGAGGTGCACCCAGGGTGCAGTGTTCAGTTTGGGGCTCCCCAGCGCAAGGGAGATGTGGGGCTGCTGGACAGAATCCAGCAAAGTGCCACTGAAATGGTGGAGGGACTGGAGTGTCTCTCCTCTGAAGAAAGGCTAAGAGAACTGGGACTGTTCAGGCCAGAAAAGAGAAGGTTCAGACAGAACATCATCAGTGTGTGGAAATAATGGAAGGAGAGTGCAGAGAAAACAGAGGTAAGGCTTTTTAGTGGTACACAGTGATGGGGCTAGAAGCACTGGGTACAAACTGAAACACAGGGTTTTGCCTGAACATCAGTGAATTCTTTTTTTTTTTTTTGTTACTGTGAGTAATGGAGCACTGCACAGGTTGCACAGGGAAGTGGTGGGATCCCCATCCTTGGAGACACTCAAAAGCTGTCTGGACACGGTCCTGGGCCTCCTGCTGTAGAATTTGGGAGTTGGACCAGGTGACCTTCAGAGGTGTCTTCCAATCTCAACCATTCTGTGACTCTGAAGTGTCTGACCAGTTTAAGAGACAAAATAGTTGCATTTGTACGTCAGCTTCCAGGAGATGGTGCTGAGTAAAAGACCTGCCTTCTGTTTGAGGGCTTGGTTGGCTCATAATTTCATCTGTTTCCTTACCTTCTTCCCTGATGGCAGCTCAAATGATGGTACTCTGTGCTGTGGTCCAGTTAAGAAGGTGGTGATCAGCCAAAGGTTGGACTCGATGATCTTGGAGGTCTTTTCCAACCTAAATGATTCTGCAGTTCAAATAATAAAATGCAGTACTGTTTGCAAGTGATAATTTTGATTTCCTTGTACCTTCTTGCAGTCAACAGTATAAACTTCCTTTAAAAAATAACAAAAATTTGGGATGGGATATTTGTTTTTATCTACAGATGATGCTTTTCTCACCATTCTTCCACAGTGGAGTTCTAGATGCTCAAACATTATTTTTGTCTGGTGTATCCAGATGTATCTTCTTGTCTCTTCCTTCTTTAAGAACAGCCACGGCTTTCCCTTATTTGACATTCAGTACCACCTGTAATTCCTACTTCTGTCCTGCCCCTGTGCCCTTTTGTCTGCAAACTCTGCAGCAGCCACACAGAAGATGTAAAAGGAATTTTTCTCAATACAAACCTGGATGTTCAGGTGATGTCATCCCTTTGTAGAGCAGTCAGCAAAAACTGCTGACTTGAACTGCTGAGTGAGGAGCAAAGTTGTAGCTGGTAACTCAGAAATAGTTCTGTGATTCATTTTGGAAGAACATCCCGTGAAGTGCTCGCTCTTAAAGAGACAAAGCAGAGACGAAGGATGAAGTGTGGGACGGATGAACTCGGGAATCAATTTTGCCTTCGAGAAGTCAAGTGCCGTGTATTGGGGCAGGAAAAATGAGGCCACATCTGCTTTCCTTCCTGCACATCTGTCTCTGAATTTGGAACAACTGTCTCTTGCAGGTTGAGCATACTCTTGCCTCCACTTGCCTGTTCTTGGGGCTCTTTGGAGCAAAGAGCATCATCTGGCTCTGCTCTCTGTAGTGTTGTCTCCTATGAGCTGTGTCAGGAGGAACTGAGCAGTAGGCACAGGGGTATTTCCTGTCATGTTTTACTGAAACCATGACTTCCTACCTTGAGGTTTATAAGCAAGCCTGACTAAATGCTATGGATATTGCTCTTAATCTGTTGGCTTCACACTGCAATAATTGTGTCGTAAGTAAAGGCAAATCCTGGTGTTCAAGTTCTTGTGTTTTTATTGTATTACAAAAAGCGCTTAATACAGTCTAACCTGAACCACCACATACAAATTTATACAACAAAGCCTTTCACTATATTGTGTGTCTTCTTCTATCGTTAAAACTCTGGATATACAAGAAGGAATTAATATCGGGAGTAAAGTTTTATTTCTTACAAGTTCCATTGTTGTAAAATCAGTCTGTAACAGGAACCTTTTATGTAAATGACGCTGCCTAGATATGCATAATATTCTAAAAGCATAAGAATTAATGTTGGCTTTAATATGAAGTAAGGACTTCTAAATAACTTTATTGGGTTATTCTTTTTTGAAGTAGAGCTAATACAAAGTTTAGAAGATTATATTTACAAGAAAAGAAATTTACATCACAGGCTCTTGATATATTACTGTTTGGTATAACCACATTTGAAATTAAATTGTGGAGATCTTGCTAATTCCATCACTTCTCTGCATGGCAGAAATTCAGTCTGTAAAGTAACTCTAATAATTGAATCTCGTGGTCTGACAGGATGATACATCATTTGTACTGCTCCTTTGCCCCTCCTGGTTTGCTGAGAATGTCACCTACTGTTCTGGCTGGAATGAAAACCAAGGCAACTATGAGAAAGCCAGGAAATGCAGACATATGTCTTCCAAAGATAAATGGAATGTTCTGCCCTGTGCACCCCCAGCATCAGGTGGTAGTTTGGGTTTAAAACCTGTGACATGCCTTGTACTGGTCCCTGTTCCCCACTGCGCAGTAATGGGCTGCTTTAGGGCAGACAAGGCACCAGCTGGACTTAGTAAACTCCTTTTGTTGTAGTTGCTGGCTTTTCTTTCTTTCAAATGTTGACTGAATGAGACATCTGACAGTTTATGAAGGCTGACTCAGTGCTTAAAAGCACTGTCCTCTGGTGTAGCATCCTCATAGTCACCAGTTACTGTTTGTTTTCACAGAGACCACGGCACCTCCTAAGCCTGCTCAAGAGGAGTTTGACAATTCCACCTACAAGAACCTGCAGCACCACGAATATCACACTTTCACCTTTCATGATTATGTTGCTCAGCTCGCAAAGTACAGGCAGCCTCAGCCATCCTCTGGAAGACCATCACCAAGGCACTGAAAGAACCACATTTATTACAAACACCCAGGCAGGATGATAAATTGTTCTGTTTAGCACTGTTGCTTCATCTGTTTAATTTAAATCAGATAATAAATAATAAAGGCATAATAACTTGGGCTTTTGAACAGTTCTTCCTGGCTCTTGGAGTCCCTCATTTCTTGACTTTTATGAGTGAACTGCAAATCATCACTGAATAAAAATATATTTTCTACCTCTCCATATATATTATTTGGTGGTAGTATAAAACAGTCCTGACTTTTCAATGTCTCCAAACTTTTGATACTGACCATTCTCACAGGACCATGCCAAAGAATCCCTTGGGTTTCAGCTGCCTGTGGAGTATGAGCCATGGTTTAATTTGGTGGTGGTGTCAGCGTACTGCAGTGGGCTGTGCTCCTTGCACACAAACATGTTCCCAGCTCTGAAGAGGTTCTGTTTATTCTGGATTTGGGAGTTAAAATCATTGGCTAGGAGCAGCACAAGAAGTATTTGTCTCCTGTGGCAAGAGTGAATGTTTTGTGTTAGTGGAGGAATGCAAGTTTATGTAATGTGATTGAAACATCTCAAAACCTCTGCTCTTGTAAAGGGAGAACAGAACATACAACTTTATTTAATCATCTGTTGGGAGCTCCAGCATCCAGGTTCTGCAGTAATTGAAATAATTTAAAATGTAAGAGAATCTCAGTGGGCACTCCTAATGGACTTTACAGTGTTGATTAAACTCTGAGGGAAAAAAACCTATTTCTATGGATAGAAACACTTTAATGTTATTTTTAAATGTGATGAAAATATCATAAGGGTAAAACCAGCTCCTAGTACTAATTGCTGGGAGTATGTTTCATTTCCCACTTCTTTTTTACCCCCACTAAAAGTTAAAATTGCTGTTCAGCCTCAGTCTTGCTCTGCAGAAAATGTGAGCCATGAGGCACTTCTCAATACATGTTATCAGCAGTTACAGTTGGTCTCAGTAAATTTTGTATTTCCATCCTATTAGTAACAGTCTTCTGCCTTCTGGGAAAATCCCCTTGATGGCCACCAGCTGTTGTGGGTTTAGTTCCATTTTGGCTTCTTGTTCATTTTGGGTTTTTTTGGAGTTAACTGGCCTTTAAGCAGTTCTTGCAATAACTCCAGCATTTTCCATCACCTGTCTGTATTCTTTCAAGCAACAGACCAGGAAAGATCAAAGGGAAAACAAAGTCAGCTTTAGGAGTCTATCTGGATATTGGATGTGAATCCCTGGGTGCAATTAGTAGAGCAGGTATTTTATACTGTAACTTGGCACAAATGTGGTAAGAAGGATCAAGAGGCCTACATCAATTTGCTCTGTAGAATTTTAAGTCAGAAACCCCTGGCAAGCAATTTTATTGTCCTGTAAAAAATAAAGAGCACGTTAGTGACTCCAACTGAAATTTAGAAATCTGTTCATATATAAATCCATGTGCTGAGGAATAAAGAGCAGAAAGTCACTCGGAGACCAATGGTCCCATGTCCACTGTACTTGTAAAAGGGAGAGAAATTTGCTGCTAACATTAAAAACATGAAAGAATCGGGGTCTTCCTTTATTAAGGGCCCACAGGAGGGCCCCAGTAGAGCTGCTGTGATCTGTTATTACCTGAGACTCCATGTAGTAACCTGAGCCCCACAGCTCAGAGCTGCACTGGTGCTGAACTGTGTGCTCTGAGCTGCTCTGTGATTACAGAAGGAGGCTGAGAATTGTCAGACTCCAAGCAGTAAAAGTGAAATGTGTGTTTACTCAGCCTACCCACGGTAGCTGTCACTGTTGGCTGTTGGGAGTCAGACTTGCTCACCTCGTGCCCTTCTTATTTCCCAGGAGGGTTGGTGTTCTAAACAGGGACTGAATCAGCCCAGGAGGAGTGGGTTGAGGTAGAAATGTATCTTGCTTTCAGTCAACTCCCAGCCTCTGCTCAGCTGCATTTCTAATTAAGGAGATTCTAATCTAGTTCTGAGATGGGCATTTTGCTACCCTCGTTTCATGATCACAGCAAAAATTAATGGTGGATGCCTTTCCTATCCATGTAATGCTGCCTTGGTGTCTTCTGGTGATCCTTCTGCACCTCTGAAATGAAGCTGGAAGTCAAATAACTTCAAAACTCTTGTGGTGCCAGGCTTAGGTTTGCCCTGCTCAGTGAACAAGTCTGCTCTGGGAAGGGCAGATAATGCAAGGAAGGCACCAAGACTTTTTCCCACTGTGGTGTTTTCCTGGACTTCAATGAAAAAGGCTTCATTTTTTTTGCCCATGGCTATTATCAGAGGCTATTGCTGTCTGACTCATATGCCAACATTTAAATTTCAAGCAGGATATGACACAATATACTCCAATTCTGTAACGTTAGTAACTGTCTTGCTGTGCTAGGCACTTGTCAGATAAGTCAGGGACCTTGTTTAGAAGAATGTATAATCCAGGATACTAACATAATTCCTGGTAAACCTCAAATGTGAAAGAAATTAAGTCTCAGCTTAGTTACTGTGAAAACCAGCTGTTCAGACCCAGCATAGACTTCAGAAGTGGCATTTTCAATGTAAATTGCATTACTGGGAGAGTACAGGAAAATATGGAAAGTGGAATTTGCTTTCATTGTCAAAGGGAATGCTTTTCAGACTTCAGGTCTTTTAAATTTTGTTTTAAGTGTAGCAAACTGCTAACAAAATTGCTTTTCATAATTTTCTCATGCTTAGATCTGCCAAAGTGACTTGGAGCCCAGAAGGTTCTGGACAGCTGTTGGAAACCCACTGATCCAAGGTCCAGAAGTGGTACTGCAAACAGAGCTTGTGGTGATCACTTTAGATACTACAAGTTCAAGACTTTTTTTGTCCTTCTGGTGCTTCCTGTGACCTCCAGTCATAAGAACTGAAATCTATAAGGATCTCTTCAAATTTTCTTCCAAATTTGGGAAATGAGTCTTAACAGAGTGCAGTGACATCTTCCACAGTACATCTCCAACGTTAACAACCAGAGCACATCCAGTATGCCCTAAAAACCTGCCCCAGCTCCTTTCTCTCACCACAGGAGATGCCATTATCGTGCATTGTCGCTGTTGAGGCAGCCAGGACACACACAAACCCCCATAACAGTTTCAAGCAAAAGGCTGTGTTTATTCCAAAAGCCAGTGTCACTCTTTTACATGTTTGCCATTCATGCCACTCATCCATTGATTGCTCAACCACTACAACAGACTATCATATAGTGTCATATCACTATAATAGACATTGGCTATCATTAACTACAATATACTACCACTGGTCACCCATAGCATAAGCATTCAGGCATTCAGAAAAATAACAGGTGCAAATATGTTGCTGTTTTTCTCCTTCTATTGTTTAACTTTCTTGCTTCTGTTGGTACAACATTTTCATGGGGAAAAACTAATTTGTTTTTCTTCTCACAGACTTTTCTAATGGTCCTTCTCCAGCCACAGTAACAGGCCTAAGGCATAATTTTACAAAGGCAGCAAGGCTTTCATTTTCTAAGGTTTTACCCAAATGCCACAGTGCACTGCTTGTCTGTTCCAAACAGGTGGGTCCAGTCAATGGCTGGCGTGCAGTGAGTGGGCAGAAAACACACTCCCAGTATCCTGTGTAGCATCATAACATCAGAATTGTGCAAACTGACATTGGAAGGGAAGTCCTGAGGTGATCAATCCTCTGCTCTGCAGCAGGTGCAATTAGATCAGGTTACCCTGGACCTTGTCCAGTTGAGTTCTGAGTATACTCAAGGATGGAGATCCCACAGGCTCTTTGGTCACCTTCTCCAGCATTTGGACACCCTTGTGTTTTAAATAACAAACAAAAACCTGTCTGGAAATTTTTGTTTCCTGACACTGATCCTTACTCCACACCTCTGACAAGCCTGGCTTTGTCCTTTCTGTACCCTCCAAAAGGCAGTTGAAGGCAGCAATTATGTCTCTCTTATTGTCCCCTTCAGACCAGGTTACTTCTGTAACACCCAAGTGATTGACTCCATAACCAGGGTGGTTTTGTGCTGGAGTTTTGCTTGCTTGTTTTAATTTTATCATTTTAGAGAAACTTCTCTAACCTCTGTGTAATATTAATTAAACTCTTAGGATTTTAAACAAAATATACCAAGTTTCCAAATCATCCTTCTCCTCTCATGTTGTTCTATTTAATGGACTTGTAAATACTTTTTTCTATTATTCTATGGTTTCAGTGCTTAGATATCTTCCTTAGTGTTGAGCTCAGGATCACTCCTAATACAATCTATTAATATTTTTGAGTGTCCCTTTTTTTTTCTTTTTTCTTTTTTTTTCCTTTTTCCTTCTTTTTTTTCCTTTTTCATTTTTTTTCCTTGTTTTCTCCTTTTTTTCTTTTTTTTTTGCCTACAAACATTCAATTACACTTGGAAATTCATACCTGCCTCTGGAGTTCTTGGATGTTTGGTAGTTTTGGGGTAGAAAATACTGTATTAATGCATAGTTAGGGACATAAGTTTAAGCACAAGTGTTTATAATAAAATATCCCAAAATATCCCAAAATATCCTTTGGCTTAGTGTGTGGAGTCAGTGGGTCAACTCTCAAAATTTATTTTGGTTTCTCCTGCCCTCTTTACAAACTTTTAACTGCAAAACAGATTGACAGGAACATGCTTCTGTAAATCTGTAGCATCACAGGATACAGCCTATATGCATTTTAACTTCTAACACTCACAGAGCCTGTGCCATGCGTCTGAGTTAAAATCAACACCTAAAATTCTTAGTGGGGTTGTTTCTGTTACTCCAGCCTGAAATGTGGTTCAAATGGCAGTGCCCCTTCCCAAACAGACAATTCCTACAGCAGTGATGTAAAAAAGGAGCTAATGTAGATTATTTCTGATTTTTTTTGTTGTTGTTGGTTGAGATTTTGCTTTGTTTTCTGTTCCTGTCTCGTGTCTGTCGACGACAGTGAGGTGCTCTTGCTATTCCATTTGGCCCCTTGGTTTCTAAAACGTGTGACAGCATTTCTCTGGCAGGGGAGAGGGGATGTGCAAGCCACGACACACCTTGTGCTACACGAATGCTCACGTCGTGTCTCAAAGAAGGGAGCAAGAATTACTCTTCCCTGGAGGCTTGGAAAGGGACTTGGGAGCACCACCCCTCCATGCTTCCCCTGCTCATTTCCAGGTGCTCCTTTTCCAAAAGGCATCTCCCACGCTTTCTTTTTTTTCAGTTTAAAATCATGCCAGGCAAGGCCATTCTGAACTGTATGGATGTTTCCCAAACTCTCCTGGGGTATTCCTAACAGTGAGCTGCATCCTATAGTTTGAGGACTGGGGGAAATTGAGGGGAGCTGGAAAGAAACTCAGAATACAGAATTTAGAAAGAAAATGTAGGAACTGAGAGCAAGGATGGTCCTTACAATTCAGGTGTTGGACTGGCTCTGGCCGCCTGGCAAGTTGTATAATTCCTTAGGTTCTCATCTTTATTTTATAGATGAGGAGTTAGTGGTCCAAACTTTCTCTTTGTACCTCACATCTATTTAGCAAGCAACTCAGAATAAAAACTAGTAAAAAATGGGAAAGATTTTTTTCTTACAACTTCTGTCGCAGGAGCGCACATTGTTTAAGAGCTCCGAGCTAGCTGAGGTTCTCCCAGGAGATGCAGTGCTTATTAACAGCGTGACAAAAATACACTTCAGATAGGCTGGGCAGAAATGCCAGAGATTTTGAAACTGCATTCAGGCAATGGCAAGGCCGTTGAGATACAAAAAAAGCTTTACAACTGTTCCAAATACTTACTAGTGGAAGACTGTTAACAGACAGGAAAAAATGGGGAGGTGTCCAAAACCAGCAATCCACCCTGGTGAGAAATCCAGCTGCTGGGAAGTGGAATGGTGCTGGAATTCATACCAGGTTGTTGTCTCTGGACACCAGTCAATGGACTCCATCTTTTATATCACCCTCCCGTTAGCCATAAGAAACCAGTGTTTTTCAACTCCTTTTCTCTTGGCGGGTGGATGTGGAGAAGGAGCTTTTTCTCCCAAGTCCTTGCTGAAGAACCATTTCAAAGCTGCTGAACTTTGGAGTTCAGGGAAGGAACTTCACTACTCTGCCCCACTCCTGCCTCTTGAAGGTCACCATTGGACTGAGAAAAATCGACCAGTCTAGCCTTCCTCCAGCTGCTCAGCTCCTGCTGGGCCCAGAGCTGCTTATCTTCACAGTCTTTCTCCCCCCTGAATAACTTCAGGATTTATCTCTAGAATCAATGGCTGCTTTCTTCTGCAGAGTCTTGGGAAACCAGCATCTTTAAAGATCTCCAAAAGGACACCCCGTTCCTCCCCCCTCCGCTTCCATCGCTGCAAATTTGAGATGGCTATAAAAAAAGAGAACCGAAGAAAGAAATAATTGGGGGTTCTTTTCCTTGGTGTTGGCTGCACTTTTATGATTGTGTTTTTTGAGATTTTCCATGTAGCCTCGAGGAATGGGGAAGCTGTTTTTTCGGACGTTAAGATTCCAGGTAACAGCTACAAGATTCCAGCTGCTGCTCGGGCCTCGGGCTCCGTGATCCTCGCCGATTTATGTGCGCTAATGTTAAGAGATTTGGCAGCACTTCAAGCGAGCGGGTGAAAACAACGTGTTTATTCTAGGCTCTGCTCTTGCCCTTTGACTTGACAGCGGCTGTGCAAGCGGCCTGGCTGCTCCAGCTCCGCTCCTCCGGAGCATGGGAAAAGCAGGAGCAGCAGCAGGGAGACAGCTGGCTGGCTGCTGACTTAGAAAGGCATCATTGCGTCACGTCACGCTGGGTGAGTTATCTTTGCCATCAGAAAGGCCACGATTTTCCCTTTTTCTTCCTTTTTTTTTCTTTATTTTATTTTGTGGGAGGTAGGTGCTCCACAAATTGATGGCGGGGATTTGGTCACATCGAGTAAAGTATCCCATCTGTCAGAGGCAAAGTGGGTTTTCATCCTTGAAATGTAATGCTTTTCTGACCCTTAAAAAGAAAGAACTCTGCTGGACTCCCTTTGAATCCCCTTTAAATGAATGGTTTGTAAACTCGTTAGGATTTTAGGATATTAGGGCCTTTCTCATATTTAATGTGTGGATTGTCTGAATGGAAACATTAAAGCCAACACAAGCAATAAAGATGGATTGCCAGTAAAATAAACAGTTTGGCCTCTGACTGCACAGAGGAAACAGATCATGTCAGGAAATAATTTCCTAAAAGTCACTTTTCTAACTGTAAGGTAATCCTAATGGCCAATTCTTACTTAAACCTACACTGTTCTCCAGTTTATTAATCCACACATTTAACTGTGGTGTGCAAATGGAAGTTAATTGACATTCTGCTTCCAAAGCAATGCTAGTCTTATGATGGGCACCAAACTGCCCCATGAAATACAGAGTAAAAGTGAATGGGAAGCAGTAGGGGTGTGTTTCTGAGAATCCAAAGAGTTTGCAAATGATACAAATGAACAAACATGAAATCATATTGACATGCATATGGATTGCTAGGAAAATTCTGGCTCTGGATGAATCTCATGGAAAATTTATGGTAATTTCTGTCATGCCAGACATTCACCTTGTCTCTTTAAAACTCTTATGGGGAAACTCAGGGAGAGGTATGTCTTGCCCAGTTTGCATTTAGTATTGTAAAGTGCACATATGTAGAGGACTCGGTGGTAGGGAATCACATATGGGGCTCCATCCCTGAAGTCGGTGAGTGTATTTCACACCTATTTATGGGGAGCAGGCTCAGCAGGTTGCATGAGGAATGTAATGTCCTGGAGGAGTGACTTCATAATTTGTGGCCGTGGATATATTTCCTTCATGAAACCACATTTATGTTTCTTTATTGTCGTTATTATTTTAAAGGATTTTAACTACTCGCAACTCCAGTTTCTTTTTCCGTAACACTTGCTCTTCTGTCTTCGGTATTCTGATTTTTTAGATTTCAAATGGCTTGGCTGCGGTGTTGAGGATCAGGTTGCTGGCTGGAGACATCTGGATGGGTCTGAGATCTGTGCATATCATAATCAGATCTCTTCACTATACATTTTGAGTCCATGTTCTCATTCTTCCTCTGCATTTCTCATTGTTTTGTATCCTCTCCATTTGTATGCAGTCTCATGTAATTATATAAAAATTGTTTCCTTATGCATGATATGAGTTTTTATATCTTTGCATTCACTTTCTTTCTTTCCTTCCATCATTTCATGGTTAAATAGGTAGAAAAGTTAGGTAATATGTACACAGGGACTGCTGCACCAGACTGGAGCTCTGAGTATCTCTGTTAACATGTGCTGAAGCCAAAGAAGTTTACAGCATGCAGAGGGAAAAGGTTATTGTTAGTGTAACTGAATAAGTATTAGGGTTAATATATAATGTATAGGTCTATGTAATGGATAGTTTTTATTCATCATAAAATGTTCAAATGACTTGCAGATGTCTGACTGCTGCAGCTGTTGCAGACCTTGTAATGGCATTAGGCTCTGACTCAGAGAGCAGCTCCTTTGCCAAGAGATTCTGGCAGTGGCTGCAGCTGTGATATTCCCATTGAAAAAAGGACTGTCAGCAGTGGAGGTGGTGATACAAAACGGAACAGGAGGATGAGAAAGGGGCAAGGCTGGCTCTAGATATGACAGGAAAATGGAGGTTCTGAAAGCTTCCATTTTTCCATGTTTAACTGCCTCAGTAGTGTCCTACCACTGTGCTTACTAGGGAAGCAGCTGGAATTTATAGTCACCACAGATTCTGGCTACATGCAGCTTGTGTTATACTAACTGGGGGAAAAGCACAAAACACAAAACCTTTGATAATGTAAAACTTTGTTCCCAAGTTTTCGAAAAGAAAGGATATCCCTAAAAGCAGACAGGATTGAATCTCACCATGCAAACGCAGTCTGTCGCACAATCCGTGCAGCATGGGAGCTCTACTGCTTGCTACCTGTGGAGACTGTGGAGCCAGGGAATATCTTCCTTGGCAGCCAAAGGAATGCTAGCATCCTGATAAAGTACTGAGGAAAAAAAATTCTGCTGAGTGTCTCATGATTGTTTTCCTGTGTCTGATTGAAGTGAAGAAAATAATGAAGATTGACATGCAAAGTAGGCACACTTTTTATACGTGGGTTGTTGTGCTGAGACAAACACGCTGAGTTTGAAACAGCTTTTTGATTCCCGTGTGACTGGCAAAGCAAAAGCATGACCATTTTTAGAAGAGAATTGGAGAAGGCAGTGCAAAACAAAAGCACAATTTTGACTGGGTTTGGTGATAGTTGTCAGAAAGTAGAATTGAGAGAAACAAACCCTGGAGGCAGCTGAACTGTAAATCCCTGAAATGGAAAGGGAGCAGAGCAAGCTTCACCTCTCGATGAAGAGTGGATTTCATCGCTGCCTTTTCTGCTGCTTTACACTACTTATGGAGAGCAAGGTTTAGTCATGAAATGGACTGCAGTGCTGGGCCTGCTCTATGAACAGCTACAAAGCCACAAGCAGTATTGTTTCTGGCACTTTTTGAAAGGTCTCTGCTGATTCCTGTGTGTTCTCTCTGCCCATGATCAATCCTGTAGTTATGACAGTAAAGCTTTTAAAATATGTTGGATGACCTAATTGTGGCTTTCCAGTACCTGAAGGGAGCTGACAAGAAAGATGGAGAGAGACTGTTTACAAGGTCCTGGAATGACATGACAAGGGGGAATGGCTTCAAATTGACAGAGAGTAGGTTTAGATTGGATTTTAGGAAGAAATTCTTTACTATGAGGGTGGTAAGGCATTGGCATAGGTTGGCCCGAGAAGCTGGGGCTGCCCCATCCCTGGAAGTATCCAAGGCCAGGCTGGATGGGGCTTGGAGGGATAGTGGAAGGTGTCCCTGCCCATGGCAAGGGAGTGGAACAAGAGGGTCTTTAAGGTTCCTTCCAACCCAAACCATTCTGGAATTCTTTGTTTCTATGAAAATATATAGACTGTTAGAAAAGAGATGCAGCTGTGAGCTGGGACCCCAAGAACCCCACCATGTCCCTGAGAGCATTGTACAAAGGCTTCTTGAGCTCTGGCAGGCTTGGGGCTGTGAGTGCCCAACCATTCTCTGGGTGAAAAGCTTTTTCCTGCTATCCAACCTAAACCTCCCCTTACAGAGCATTGTTCCCATGTTGTCTGTGCTGATGCCTTAGGTTTTAACTTTTACATTTTTCAAATCCTGCGCTGCCCAGTGTAACTCTGCAGTTCCCTGGAGCTCGTTCAGTGCTGTTCTCTCATGCTCACACTGACATAACAAAGCCTCTCCAGCTCACTCTCCAAGGACACCCAGACCCTCCTGGGCCCAACAACTGCAAACCTTCATCTTGGGGAGAGGGGGGCAAGCTTGGGCAAATTCCATCATTAGCTAAAGTTTTAATTGGTGAATTTATGCTGATATGCAAATGAACCAAACCTATAAAAGTGTGAAGAACTCGTGACCTGTCATCCATCTTGGGATCCACTGGGGCAGGAGCCTCTGGATACCCCAGGGTGTGACCTTTGAAGGCCTTTCAAATAAATCCCTCCTTTATTCCCTTATTCCTGTCTAGTCTCTGTTTTTAGGTAGCCAGATAATGCATCAGTGCTGGTCAATGAATAAATATTGTGTGTGATGAGGAAGGATCCCAGTGCTGGATGGGCACAACCCCTGTCCCACGAGGCCCTACAGTGATGGTATGAGCTGTGTGGTCTGTGGGGTTTCATGCACCCCTTCTATGGGAGGAGGCTTAAGTCTCTCCCTGGGAATCTGCACCTGCTCTGGGAAATAAACAGGATGTTGTGAACTGAAAAGGGTTGAAAAGTCACTGCCCAGTTTGGTGGTCCATGGGGGAGGTGTGTCTGTAGCTGCAGGCATTGCAGAGATTTGGGAGAGCGCCATGCACAAAGCATCTCTGTGCTGCCCAGCCCCAGCCCAGGGCTGAATGGGCCAGTCTTCCTCAGGAGAAGAAGCAGAGCTTGGAAGGGATACAAGCCTGGATCCCAGAAGCAGCACTGCCTTGCTAGCAGAGCATTCCTTCTCAAGCCAATTTGCCTCCCAGCCCACCAGCTAACCCAGGCACAGTGTGAGGTTGGTATTTCTTCTGCTGCTTCCAGATCCAAAGCTATTTCATGCAGAGCCAGTATGGGGATCTCTGTACCTTCCTGCTCTGCAATGTGTTCACACGGCCTTTCTTTCCTAGAATGTTTTCTTATCAGTAAATCTTAGAAAAACTGTCTAGAAAGTCTCTTACATCTCCTGTAGGGAAAGGCTGACTTGGGTAATCTAACTCCAGGAGAGACTTATTGGCAGGCGAAAGAACATTATAGAATTGCAATCTGTTAAAAAATGGGAATAAAGGATTTAATGGAGGAGAAGTCTGCCAGTGGCCATTGAATATAATGGTCTGATTGCAACTTCTGATCGAGAAAGGTGCAAGCTGTGCCAGGGGAGGTTCAGGCTGGACATCAGGAAGAATTTCTTTATGGAAAGGGTTGTCAAGCATTGCAAGGGGCTGCCCAGGGAGGTGGTGGAGTCCCCATCCCTGGAGGTGGCACTCAGTGCTTTGCTCCAGCTGAAAAGATGGAGCTCCATAAAGGTGGAACTTGATGGTCTTGGAGGTCTTCCAACCTAAATGGATGTGGTGTCCTTGTACTCAGATGACAGCAGCCCCTCATGCTGAGGAAGAGCCTGAAGCATTAATGGGAATGCTGCCCCAAACATAACCCATCAGCTAATCCAGAGCCTGGTCCAGAGGCCTGGCTGCTCCAAAGGTCTAGGCTTCAGCCAGATGGGGTGGCAGGAATGTGTGTCAGCTCTGGGATGTCAGCGTGGATCCTGGAGGAGGTGGTGCAAGTGCTGCAGTGTGGACCATCAGAGATAGGCTTGGCTACCTTCACCCCAGGGGTGGGTGTGCACGGTAGTTTCCACAAATCCCACCTTGGCAGAGACGAGAAGGGGAATGTTTGTGGAAGGCTTCTGCCCTTGGCATTTCCTATTTGCTTTTAGCTCCGTGCAGACGTCTGTGTGGGGCTCAGCTCTGCTTTTGCTTTGTGCTGGGAGCTCAGGTGCCTGGCGAGACAGTTGCATTAGGCAGCAAAGCACCTAATCCTCACTGAAGACCACCTAATCCTCTCAGCTTAATGGCCTTCTGCTCCTTCAGATAGTCCTTTCTTTATTCCTTCCCTATTTGCTCAGCAGTTGAATTCTTTCCTCTTCCACCTCCAAAAGTGCCAGCTCTGCTGGCCAGCCATTCTCATTCCTGGTTACCAACACCTCTCAGTCCTTCAGGGCTCCAAAATGCAGAAACCCATAAAAGCAGCTGGAAGTAAATGAGTAATGGAGAGGGAAGTCAGGTCTCTATGGACTGAAGAAAGTGCTCTGTAGACCAGTGTTTGAGAACCTTTCATTAGTGCTTCCTGGTTATTTTTTCTGCATTTCACTTTGTTGAATTCAAATCCTACTCAAGCCGGTGGGAATCGTTCCACTGACTTCTGCAAGAGTTGGATCTAACCTCTGGTCTGAAAAGCAAAACTAGTCTCACTGGTTTTCTTTTATTTCAATTGGTTTCACTTTCTGCTTCTCAACTCCTAGAATAATATGAATGCATTCATAGTCCTCCATGGTGAGATTCATACAAAATATTCTCTTTTTATGTTTTTCATGAAATGTGTATCAGCAATTCCACCTCTGTCCTTCTGACTCTGTTTTTCAACCCTGTTTTTTGCCCCCTTCCACCCTCCCTACCTTCTACACAGAGGTAAATAAATATTTCATTTTACACATAACATAATTTTGAAGAAACTTTGAACAGTAAGATACCTTCAGCTTTTGTCACCATGAAAAGCAGACAGTTCGCCCTCGGAAGGTAACCTGTATATGTTGTTGTATCTCAAGTGGAAAAAAGATACATTGGGTTGTGAAAGATGTTTGTTCCATCACCATGGAGCTCCACACACAGTTCCCAGGGCAAGACATGGCACATAGGGAGGTGACAGTGGATTTCTACATCACAGCTCGATCTTCAGCTTTTAGGTGGAAGTTGTGCTTTTATTCCTAAAATAGCAGTTTGTTCCAATTAACTTCTTTCTGGTAGCAGAAAGGGAGCAATGAGTAGAGTATGGTGCTACAGAACACAGAAAAGGGAACATTATCTTACAGAGCTCTGGGGGTTTGTCCTCCAGATCGCCCAAGATTCTTTCCAAGTAACGTGTTAAAATATTGGTAATGCAGTGACTCAACCATATAAACAGATGGAGTGAGTAGTGTGCAGCCAGAGACTCAGCTAATGTACAGCTCTGGAAAATTCAAATTTGATTTAACATGAGGAGAAATACTGGATAAGACATTTCTAATTTTTCCTTTTGTTTAAGGAGGCTTTAAGTAGGTTGATTTTTCTACTGAACAGAGAGGGTGCAAAAACATAAGCCAATAACAGCTGATTCAAAGGATGGCAGCCTGATCCCTGCACAGAAACTCCTTGCAGTAGTGCTGCACTGCAGTGCCAGCTCTTGGTCTGAGCCCAAGTCCTGCTGTGGGACACGAGCTCTGAATTTCTCCAGGAGGAGTGTTCCCAGCCGAGTTACTCAGATCTCCATGATCTAGTTCAAGCAAAGCTTAGCATTTATTTAGAATGAGTTAACTCACTAATTTCAGCTTTAAAATCTTAAAAGCTGTATCCACTATAAAGTAAATCACATGTTTTTTCCAGGCTCCTCCTATACCACATAAAGTTGTGGCTGCAGATGTGAATGCGCTGTGCCTGCAAACAGGGCACACCGAGGCTGCCCTTGGGAACCCTCTCCAAATAGCCAGAGGACATCTAAGTTGTTGACATGTCTTTCTACATCCTTTTCATCCCCTTGGAATGACAAAAGGAGAAACTGGTTTTCTGCAGAGGCCTCCCATTGTCAGGAGATCAACACTTAAAAACTCACATGATTTTTATGGAAATCTGGGGGAAACCCTGTTCCCTTTAGATTATTCCAGTCTTATCACTGCAATTACAGGCTTTATTCCACAAGTTATGAGTACAGATTACTGCCACCTGTGTGGAAGCCCATCCCTTCACCTCCGTGTAAATGTTGTCTTTGAAAGCCTAATTATGAAAGACTTGCCACATACAGAGTCGAGAGGCATGAGAAGTGATCTGAACAGATTAAATGCAGATGAATGTTATGTTTTGCACATAGTTGTAATATTCATAATGTAGTAATTACTGAAGGATGTCAGAGTAAGCCTAATTCCTCTAGCAGCTCTATGTAGGATAGACTTTTGTCCTCCAATACACTTACACAATCTACTGTGCCTAAATTGATACTGAAAGTGTATTCCAGAGAAGAGATTCGGGAAAGTGCTTATCTCATTTGACGAGGCAGGACCTCAAGAGTTTAGTGTGTGCAATTACTTGTGCCAGCTGTGAGGGGTGCTCTTGTATATTGGGGACTGTTCTGAGTAGTCAGGTAAGGTCCTGACCCCACAAACCTATCTGGGCATGCTTTAAGGAATGAGCTATACTTAATAAGTGTATTTAACATGTACAATGTGAAGAAGGTAGCAGAAGTTAGAGAATCTGAGTGTTCCATTATTTGCCTTATAAACCCCATTTTTATGTACTTGTAATTTTCTATAACAAAATATTAAAATGGCATTTTCACTCACCCTGCCATGTGGCCTTTGCATTTTAGAAAGAAAAGCAGTCCTCTCGCCACTGCATTGAAGTGAGTGCACCCATACCAATGGGAGCTCAGAGCATAAAACCTCATCAGCTGTGTAATAATCCTTTTAAGATTTGTAGTATGGAGAATTTCCTCAGGAGTTCTGTCTTCCATCCCATGGATTGGATCCTTGTTCTTCTGCATAACTGATGAGGGACAACACTCTTTTATTTACACAATTAGAAAGAAAAGGCACCTGTCCTCTCTCTTTCTCTTTATTTTTGTTGGGATTTTTTGTTGTTTGCCTTTGGATCACTGATCTCAGTTACTTCTTCATTCTTTTACTCTGCTGCTCCTGTTTTCCAAGTTGCTGGCTTCTCTCAAGGGTCCTGTAATTTTTAGAGCTTTTCTTAAATCTTCATCTCCTGGAGCCATTTCAGCTGCGATATTTTAAAAATTAAGCTTAAGCTTTAAAAATTAAGCCTGCAGAAGCTGTATCAGAGATGACTGAAGACAAATTGAAAAGCAAGGACCTCTTGATGGTGAGTGGAATCAGAGCTTTCAGTGAGCTGGAAGTCATGAGTTTGATCAAGAATGATTTTAAAATATCTTTCCCACTTTCACACTTTCTTGTGGGAATGAGGTTTATACAGTCATGTCATGAAGGTAGAGGTGTATCTGAGGGTGTATCCATGTTGTTTAATAATGTTTGAATCTAGTGGCTTACTCCAGACAGGATTAACGATGACAAAATTATTTAGTTCCTGTGACTTTCATGAAAATAAGTTGTGGAGCAGGGAGGATGTATCACATTCTCCCCAAATCATGGAAAATCTGCAGTGGGAACTTTTGGGCAACAGCATCCACCGACTAAAGAGAAACCTTACATGTATCATAACTTTGGAAAATATTTCAGCTAAAACTTTCACCTTACACCCTAAAGTTAACAAATAACAAGGCACAGATGTATGGGGAACCAGGCTTTCCTCATTCTGGTCACAAGCTTTAAGATTCAGGGAGTTAAAACACCTACTGAAATCACAAAAAGAGTAAGAGGCTGAGGAGAGTAAAAAATGGAGTAACTTTAACTACAAAGGCAACCACAATATGGGATTACTGGGGTGAGGGGGAAACAGTGGATGAGGAATTTCTACACCTGTTGTGCATGAGGGGGGAGCTCGGGAATAGAAAGTGGCAGCCAGGACAAAAGGAAAAGCAAAGGGAAGAAGGAGGAGAAAAGAAAATTCAAGTTGGGAAAGGTATCAAGAAAGGCTCTGAAGATCACTGAGAGGAGAGATTAAACAGAAACTAAATTAGTTTTAATTTAATCTGTACATTCTCAGAAGAAATCAGTGAACTCCTATCCAAAGAAGTGCAGGCGAGGCAGAAGAACAAAGGGGTTTCAGGGACAGTCAAATTTGAAGAAGAGGCAGGTCCGGGCATGGGAACCAGTTAATTTTAAGCACTGTATAGTGAGTGTGTCACTAATGAATGTGTCAGGGATAATGAGAGCTGAAAGTTGTGGTAGAAGCAGCCAACCTGGCCACAGGAACTGTATGAGGGGTGTTGTTACACGGCACAGGAGCGAAAACAGAGAAAGAGGCTCTTGTGAATGAGACAAACTAAGAGTTGGTTTGGGTTTTTTTTCCCCTAATCTTGTTTAAATAAATAATTCCCATTAACACCAAGCTGTTATTCACCCATCTGAGCGCTCTGGATTAGCACAGCTCAGTTCCACTCCCACCCTCTCTGCTTGGTGTACAAGTTCTCTCTCTGCTCGCAAGTGCGATGTCCACGTGGTTGTGACTGTGCAGGGAAAAATGCCTGGAAAAGGAACTCCTGTGAAGGCTCCAGGCGGTCTGGCGAGGGGATGGAGCAACTGTTTTGTCAGTGGACAAATGGTGGCAGTGTGCACAGGGTGACAAGATTCCTGAAGCAACTGTGTTGGTTGAGCAGGGTCTTGACACAGCAGTGACGCACAGAGGACTGAGGGCAGACCTGGCTTGCAGGAACATTTAAGTAGCTGTTTCTATTGCCATACTATTAGCCAGATCTTTTTAAAGTGGCCTGGCCCAGGAAAGTGTTATATAAAACAACAAAAAAAAAACAGAATAGCTGACTTGCTACTGTTAAACCAGGAAGAGTGGCATGGACCATGAAAAAATGTAGGGTATTCCCAGTTTCCTAGGTACAGGATAATCAAATAGAATCCCAGCGGCAGTTTTGCAGAGAGACTACAAGACCTGAAAATAAATCTGCTTTGAGTTTAAACTGAGCTTCCTAAAAGGAGATTTGCTTTTTTGTGTCACCTTCTTCCTCCCCTTGCAAACCTCTGCTCTCAAAGCCAGCGAGGGGTTGCAGGGATGATCTTTTAGAAGTCTTTTAGAGAACGAGGAACAAGGTGGAGACGACAGATCGATGACCTGTGACATGCGTGACTCAAAGGCACTGCAGCCCTTTTGCACAGCAGAGACACTTTTTAAATATCCCAACAGCAAAACGGCCAAGCCACAGGGCACCCGCCTGAAACCACATTCCTGACGCTTCCCTGCCCCTTATAAAGGAACGGTTTGGGGAAAGGGGGAATATTTAACACTGGTAACTCATGGGGTAAGGAGCTGTGACAGCGCTGGTTCCTCCCAAGTGGAGTTTCAGTACAAAAAAAACCATGTGTGGTCAGCATCTTTATTTCAGGGCATGGCAGGAGCGGAGCAGGACCTGATAGATGGGCAGGGTGCTGAGCAGCACCTGATCCGTGGGCAGGGTCCTGAGGGATAGTGCAGGTCCGCCCTCACTCAGATCCCGCACTTTGGGGGTTTGGGGAGAACAGGGGGGCGCAGGTTTGGGGCTGGAAGGGTCACAGGGATCGGCCGGGCAATTTCACCCCACACAGGCCGGAAGAGAAGTTCCTTGGACAGCCTGTGGGGAGCCTCCACCGCGGCTCCCGCACTGGGGGCTCCCCGGGGCGACCCCCGCCCGCCCCAGGCGGCTCCCGGGGGCACCCTACAAGGCGCGGGGCAGCCCCAACAACGAGACAAGGGACTCCCCCAAGGCCGGGGAGCCGCGCTCTGAGGCGACCCCAGGGCGAGCAGGGAGTGCTGCCCGAGAGAAAGCGGCAGGAACC
>VZRF01005927.1:33769-141927 GCA_013396875.1 Vireo altiloquus | reverse complement strand
GGGAGACGGGGGGCGCTCCGGGGGCTCCGGCGCCGCCGCCGCCCCTCACCGCCGCCGCGGGGCCCTGGGCCGGAGCGGGGGCTCGGAGCGCCGCGGCAGCTGCGCCCCGCTCTCCCTCTCTCCCTCCTGTGATCCCTCCACACCTGCCCTGCCCCGCGGGGACAGCAGGAAGGGGATGCGGAGATGTCCCCCGGCCGCTGCCCCGGTGTAGGGGATGCTCCCCCCGCCTCCCCCGTTCATAGAAAGCGGAGCCCGCTCGGGGCAGTGTGCGCAGAGCCGGTTTGGGTTTCTTCCTCGTTTCTGTCTTCTTTTCGGTGTGACCCCGTGGTCTCCTGGCTCGGTTGCGAGCAGACACCTTCCCGACAGCCAGGCCGAGGGTGTTTACGCGGCCGCAATTAGGAGCTGAGACTTGACACTGCCCAGAGGCCCTGCTGGGGGTGTGTGTAAACAATAATAAATCAAGAGCTGGTTTTATCCCCAAGTATTGCCTCAATGAGCCACATGTCCCAGGTCTCATGGAGCAGTCCATGGCTCTTCTTCATTCCCTCCACGCTGGAGTCTGTCAGTTAACAATATAACAGTCTAAGTAGTTAACACGTTCCTGTGATAATTCTCTGTATAGCTTATTGCTGTTTTTTAAAATACAATTTATTAAATACTTTCTGTGGTATTAAATGGTGATATGTAGTGTAATTTTAGAGACAGGTCACAATATTCATTTATTTTTTAATCTGCTGCTGAAGTTTTTGGTCCCTTTTTGCAGTTTTTTATGAGTAAATGACTGATGCAGTTTAGGCAGGGAGAATCCCAGAATGGTTTGGGTTGGAAGGGACCTTAAAATCATCTTGTTCGAACCCCTTGCCATGGGACGCCTTCCACTATCTCAGGTTATCCCGTCCAGCCTGGCCTTGGACACTTCCAGGGATCCAGGGGCAGCCCCAGCTTCTTGGGGCACCCTGTGCCAGGGCCTCACCAGTCTCACAGTAAATAATTTCTTCCTAATACGAGACACTGTATCTGGTATGAAACCCTTAAAAGTGAATGAATTGCTGGTTTGTTGGCTGCTTTTTTTTTTTTTTTTACACATGGACTTGAGGGCTGCCCAGGCATGATTCATTTTTGTCCTTACCCCTCTTTGGAGTAGGTTGTGCTCATTCCGTTAAACAGATCCCAGGAACAGGGAACATGGGCATTATGTTCTGGATGGTGGAAAACACTTGGGCTAGGATCCTGTGGAGGATGGCAAGAGGGTGTAGGTCACTTTCAAAGTATGCTTAATATCTCATTTAATTTTTTTTTTTGTTTAACCAAAGAAATCCTTTCTTAGTTTTTACAGAAAACATGCACATATAGTTAGTCTAATTTTATTCTCATGCATGCTCTTGCACAAAGTTTCACTGTAGGTTTTTTGATGAGGAGAGTTAAAACAACTACAGTTTAGGATATCCACACATCTCGCTGTTCTCCATACTGTGAATACACTGACAGGTTTTTTGCTGTCCTCTCTGGGATATAATCTGTTTATGGTCTGCCTGTGCTATGGAGTTGCATCCCTTTAGCTATATTTGTATGTGTGGTTGAAGTGAGATGGCTTCTGTAGCTGGATGGAGTCCTGGTCAGTCCCTGTTAGCTGCATGTGTGAATTTTATGGATTACACTGAACCAGGAAACAAATTGTTGTGATTGTATCAGAAATCTATCCTTACATGTATTTCCAAACTGTGTCATTGCTACAGTATCAAGCAACAGCAAATGCATTTTGAGTGCATTTTCTGTCTAGAAAAATTGCAGATTTATCCTTTTCTGAGTCTGTGTGTAGCCACATTTAGAATCATTACTTTCAATTTTTCAAGAATTTCTGAGGGAAAAAAAATTCGCCAAACAT
Source organism: Vireo altiloquus (assembly GCA_013396875.1). Taxonomy (NCBI): domain Eukaryota; kingdom Metazoa; phylum Chordata; class Aves; order Passeriformes; family Vireonidae; genus Vireo; species Vireo altiloquus. The sequence goes on along the minus strand of VZRF01005927.1, from coordinate 140,042 downwards.
TTCACATAATCTATTCAAAATAATTCTAATTAATTTTTTCATGTATGTTCTATCTTCGGTTTATTTTATGAACTGTACAGTATATTTTTACTCTTGCCATCACTCAGACCATCACTGCTTGACATATTTTCTTGTTATCTCATAATTAAAGTGTCCACTGGAAAACTTCAGTGTAGATTTCACTGTGTTTTCTTTACATAATCTCCAGTTCAGTGGTGAAAGGCAGAGCTCAGTGTGCTTCAGTTACAGGGTAAAGATGGGAAGTGTAGAAACTCCTGTGCTGCACTGGGATTTTGGAGGCTCAGATCATTTTTCATTGATCTCCTCCGTGGGTTTGGGCCACACATTATTTTTTTTATCTCTGCGTGTGTGTTTTGCTGGGCTGAAATTTTTCTCATTACCATTTTCCATGTGCTAATAGAAAACCCAAGAATTCTTCACACTTCGAGTACATTGTTGTTGTTTTTAGGGTTGGTGGAGATCTTATTTTGTATTTGGAAATTTCATTTTGACATGAAAAAGGTCAAGCTGGTATTAAGTAACAGCCTTGATTTGTACTCTTAATCTCAATACAAATATTTGAGTTAAAATAACATATTAAAACTAAGTCCTTCCATGATAGGACTTAAAGGAGTTCAGAATGAATGAAATATAAATTTAAATGTATTTTAAATGCTTTAGTCTTATAAAATTGATAGTCTACTAGTCTTTTAGAAGCTGCACTTTCCTCTTCAGAATTTTGCTTTCCAACTGTATTTTCACATGTGCTGTAAATGCAGTGCTCTAATAAAGCCCTAATAATTCTGATTGCTACCACAGCAAGTTTAGAAGTGTTCAGGAGCAGTTCAATTTCCTGGAAGAGAGAAACTCTTTGGTGAAATTAAGCCCTATATTAGTGGCCAAGGGTGAATGATCACAGAACCACCACTGTGGCAGTGGAACTGCCTGTTCTAATGGCCATGTTAATGTCCTGAATGAAGCAGTCCAAATTGTATTTCAGAATATTATGTCGTGGTCTGGGAGCCAAATGTTGCCTCTGTAAAACTGGCACATATGTGAAAGCTTACAGTAAAGCAGCTTAATATTTTTATTTTGGTGTAAGTAAGACCAAATGCAATTCTTTTATGTGAAATTAAAAATGTTGCAAATGTTACTTCTCTCTCTTGCAGCAGCAGCTGGTTACTTAAGTCTCACTTGTTCAAAGTCTGCAGGTTTAAAAGTGAGAAGTCTCAGAGGGGTTTATTTTGCCACAGCTCAGTGCTGTACAAAATGTAAAACAACTTACTGCTCTTCTAAGCAAGAGGATTCCAAGAGCAAGGAGAAAAAGCTGCTGATGGAGTTCTTTCATTTGCTTACTTGGTGCCAGATGTTGCCAAAAATCTTTTACTCAGACCATTCCAGATCTTCCCGAGGGACCTGAACACTGAAATATTCACACTTGTAGCAGGTTCTTCACTTTGTTCACTGAGGCGGTTTTGTGCCAGAACTGTGGGACACGGAATTCATCAGGTAGAACTGAGGGTGGGGTAGAAAATAAAACAATGGCACGGATCTGAAAATGCCAATTTTGTTGTTGTAGAGCTGTGACACATTTTTATGAAGTTGGTGAGGGGCAGTAACTTTGTTCCCCTGCCAGCAGCAAGGGGATAGCACATCATGTATGGTACCGAGAGGCAAAAGTTGTTGTTAGAAAGGGAAATAAAACTTAGGTCTTGTTCTCGCATGGTTGGTTCTCATCCTTCACAGGAACACATTGTTTAGGGTTTGATGTAGCAGCTGCTCCAGGCCGTGGTGTTCTCATTTTTTAGTACCTAGGTGTACAGAAGAGGTATTTGCTGTTAAACCTGAGGGCCATTTAAGTACACAGAGAGTCAAAAGGTGGTTTTTGAAAATGGGGGCTGAGTGTGATGATCACAGACTGTCCCTTACTCTGCTGTGCCCTGGGATCTGCAGCTCTCTCTTCTGCAGCTGATGGAAAATTCAGGAAAAAAAAGTTGAACGTGGCAGCTTACTTCTGATGTACTGAAAGACGGATCCATTTCTTTTAAACCTCCAAATTCCAATTTATATTTTATTGGTGAGCTTTTGGAATTGCCTGTGTTTTTTCTTGAAGGCAGAAGAAGCTAGGAAGTGTGGCTATACTTCATATCCTGCTTGGCTTTTTATGAGTTACACAGCAAACAAAGCAAAGGGAAAAGGATATTATCATACTTTCTGAAAAATAAAGTCCAAGCCTTTTATATTCCAAGGAAACAGAGGCAATTAGAGAACAGAAATTGAAGCTTTGTACATGTTTAACATGCCTATAGAACAGGAGAATGAAAATGTGTTTGCTATGTTGTATGTTTTTGTAACTAGAGAACTTCTGGGTCAGTCTGTGATCAGTTAATTTATGTGTTCTACCCCAATTTTCTGCGTTCTAGGCCATATTAGCAACAGTATCAGAGAGAAGATTACCTGGTTGTCTTTATTATTATTTTGAGGTGGTGTTCTCAGTAGCTTAATTCTTAGTCCAGCTGGAATTTGCCATGACTAATATGTTTGAGCAGGGTTATTCTGCCAACTTTAAAATGACTCAGCATCTTGAAAATGACTGTAAATGAAAGTAAATGTATTTATTTAAAAGAAAGGCAGGGCTTCTTCTTCTTTAAGAGCATATCAGCAGTTGAGTTGTGGATTTTAGTGTTGCAGAGGGGAAAGGAACATAAGCATTCACATGGAGCATATGGCTATTCCTTGAGAAACTTCAACAGACCGTGAGCTCTTGGAAAACATGGCTTATAGATGTTTCTGGGCAAATATTTATTTACTAAATTACCTGAATATTCCATGTAACACAAGTGTCTTCCTGTCTGTTGGTCCCTGCATGTCACCTGACTGTGCAGTCATCACCTGGACCGAGTAGTTCAGCATGATGCAGCTCACAGCAGTAGATGGTAGGTAAGTTTAATCCTAAATAGTCTTTCTTCACCCCAGAACACTTAGGCAGCAGTCATAACTCCTGGAGGGATGGAAACTTGTGTTCGGGAGAGGTGAGAAACAACAGTGGAGCAAGAAAGGAAGAGTTTTTATTTAACTGTCATTTTGAAAAGAAAATTACAGTTCATTTTAGGATGTAAACTTAGTAGCAAAACAAAGCTGCTTGTTCAGCTTTGACCAAATATTAGAGTCAAACCAGGGAAGATTCTGGGAAAGTTAGTGATGGATTGGAACTGGATTTGAGAGAGAGTTGCAGGACCAGGATTTTGTGTCACTTTCAGGTTTTTTGGCTAGACCAAGTTAATGCTTGATTCATGGATGGGGTTGTTATTCCAGAAATCATAAAATATATATAAATGAAATAATTGATAAGGGAACATCTTGATCAACATCATGAACATCATGATCTTGATGAATTGTTTAAATGCCAAAAATGTGGGCATTTTCTTACCCATTCAACACCCAAAGTCCATTATAAATGCATTTATTATTTAAATAAAACTCCTCTTCACCTTCAACTGTTCTTCAATAGCATCAGGAATTTAGCCCTTCATAGAATAATTGGAAACTTTTATGGTTTTATAATAAAAATGCTGGAAAACATAACATATGCTTATACAAACTGCTCACATTGTAAAGTATTCAATAGCAATAAAGGCAGAGAGACTAGTGGTTATTCTGTGTCTTCTTTATGAAACCACAAAGTATAAACACAAAACAAGATTCATTTCAGTCATAGTTTATTGGGTGCTGATGCAAATCATGATGAAAATAGGATTTCCTGTTGCTTTGGTTTAATTTGCCTGGAAGGATATGGTTCTGTGAGTGTCTCCAAAAGTAAGAGATTCGGGACATGCTCGTGTGGATATTCCAAAGGCTTCAGTGGCAAAGGGATGGAGTTGTGTCTAGGACATAAGCAAGCCTGTTTATCCATGTGGGGAATGCCAGAGAAATTGGGAGGGTGGTGGAGTTCTCACCTTTTTTTCTGTTTATTGATTTATTTTTTTATTTTTTTTTTTAAATGAAATTGTGTTTGAAAAAGTAATTAAATATCAGTAAGTAGGAAAGTTGTACAGGACCAGTTCCAGCTGTGGAAGTGCTGATCCACATCCTCTGGTCTGTAAGGGGTGTTTGTAGTCTTTCCAATGCCACCCTCTTGCCACGAGAGGAGCAAGGCAGATGTGACAGCATCTTCCTGGTTTTTGGGTCCAACGTGTTAGGAGAGCACGTTGGGTAAAAACTGAGGGCAAAAAATCCTTTTCTGTCCTGTAACAAGAAATATGTATGAGGATTCTCATGCTAAATATGCCATTAAATGTCCTCAGTTTGTTGCGTTAAAAATACAGAGAAAAGGAATCTTCATTTATTATGTGAATATTGGTGGTGGATGAGGGAGTGATGGGAAATACTTTTGCTCCCTCATACCCTAATCCCTCAGGAATCTTGGAATAATTCAAGAGGGAGGTTTCCTTTCCCCCAGATTTTGTTTTTCTCTCACCAAAATTGCTGTTTAGTCCCCTAAATTCCTTACTATTACTTTATGGGGCTAATAGAGCAGGGTCAAATTACAGTGTGAATTGGGTAGGAGAAATGAGATGCTGCAGGAAGTTCCTTGAATTTGAGGATCTCTCTGTAGTCAGAAGAATGAGGATTCTATTTTGCAGAAGGTAGGAAAGCAACCTGAGGACTTCCTTCTGGAATTCCAGAGCTACCTGGGGGCAGGATACCTGGCATATGGAGGTGACATCATTTCATGACTGGATTGGGTAGAATTCCTCATCTTTCTCATCCTTAAGAAGAGCTGTGGTAAATTGGTGATGACATGAATCAGGAATGTGACCCATGATTATGGACCTTTCCCAAGAAATATGCTGGTGTACACACAGAGGATGTGTGCAGAATTAGGTGCTGGAGTTATTCACAAGACCCAGATCCCCTCAGTTTTACTTCTGTTGTTGTGCCTGGAGGAATTCCTATGATCTATGCATCCTTAATATTCATTTCATCAGTTAACTACATATGCAATTTTAGCTTATAAAGTGGCACAATTTTATAATTTTGTTTTCGTTTGGTACTCGCAAATAGGAGAATTTACAGAATTAAATTTACCAAAAGCAGAGTTTAAACAAAATGTGAGTTGCTAAAGGAACAGAGATCTTTTAATGAGGTGGTTTGTTGTTGGTCATGCTGCGTGACAGTGTGTGGTGGTGCTTGGAATATGAATACTTTGTATGGCTTGTTAAGATCTGAAATGGAGGGATATGAAAAGAGGATGCTGGGAGAGATTAATGGGACAACAAAGCTGTAGGTACACTGTTGGAGAGGTCTTGCTGAATAAAGTCAGTGCTGCACAGTATGTAGGATCAAAATCATGCAAAGCAAGGTTGATGGTAGCTCGGAGTGTAGCCTGTATTTCTGCAGAAATTCAACTTTAGTCATGGATTTTAATTCATTTTTAATTTTCAGTTTCTTAAAGTATAATTTGCATTCATCTTTTTCATGTAATCTCATATTCATCAAGATTAACATATAAATAACTCTGTTGCACCACCAGACAAGGGAACAAAGTGACACAAAATAAATCTCATTTTACTGCAGCCAAAAATTGGTTTTGTGGCTTTTTAGGGCTTGACTCCCAGGGCAATTGACAGCATAGCTGTTGTGGAGTAACTGAGTGGCTGTATCTGTATGATGGAACTCCCTGAGGCTGGTATTATGTTCCTGAACAGGAACATTTTCTTTCTTAAAAGTATAATATTCTAAATAATGACTGTACTTTGTAAGTACATGAGATAGAGGAAATGGAAGCCACCTTGGTGCTGAATGAGGATAACGTCCTCACTGAGCACAGTTTTAATAAACTTGTCTGCATCAGCTTCATATATTTTTGTTTGTCTTAATTTTGCTGAATGACTCTGCGTGGGCAGGTCGGTGGAGATGGATAACCACTGCAGCAAAGGTGGAATGAATCCTGAATGCTGGCGTGGGTACTCTGCTTACTGCTTCATTATTGGAATCAATTATTACTATCATTATTTGAACCTATAAAAATAGATGGATCTTAATATCTGCTCGTATTTGTACACGTGAATGTACGCACAAGTCTTTGCTTCCTGCGAGCTGAAATGCAGAATGAGAGCATGACTCAAACGAGGATTCTTCAATGCTTGAATGAACAAGTTCCTATTTTACTTTGTAGTAAAAACCTCAGCAGTGATTCACTTTCTGAGACTCAAAGCAAGTTGCCCTTTGTTTTGGTTTCATGGTTAGGTGTTTTTATTATGATGGCATCACTTTAAGGCTTGTCTGCAAGAGGAGTAAAAGGAAAACACAAATTGGCAATAGCAAGTCCAGGTTTAGGCTCCACATTGCGTTGATGTTGTCTCCGCCCTGTAACAGGTATATCTGCTCCCTCTTCTTGCCCTCCCTGAGATGTGCAAGAAGACATCATCTGCAAGCTCAGATCTCTCTTGTCTGATATGTTTTAGGGTACACAGCAGTATTAAATGTTGTCCAGTGTGTCTTGGAAGAGGGCAATATCACTGCAATATCCTCTGGCTCCTTCTCAGCCATAGCCTTCCCTCTGGAGCATCTTTCACCAGGGCCTGTTTCTTTAGCACCTCTTTGTTCCTGCCCTTGATGTCTCAGAAGCTGTCCAGAGTTTCAGCTGAAGGCTTTGCAGGCAAGGGCTACTTCTTGATACATTGAATATTTTTGACTGACCAGATCTGGCAGCAGTGGCACCATTGGTTCTTGGCTGCAGTTATTTCTGAATGGAGGAGCAGGATTTTCAGATCTCTAATAGTCCTTCTGTCTGACCAGAGACAAGGAATGGAGAATTTATCTATTTATCTGTCCTAATTTATCTGGCAGTGACCTCTGTTCTGAAGATGCCATGAATAGTGAGAAGTCTTTCATTTGAAAGTAGCCCAGTTGAATAATTGAAGGGAAAATAAGTACCAAAATGCATGGTGTGTGAAGAAGGCAATAAGAGGGTTACACTGTCCTCAGAACAGAATTAAGAAGCTGCAAAAATGAGAGAAGCCCATTTTCTGAAGACATAGATCTCTGACAGTTTAAGGAAAAGTGGCAAGAACTTTCAATATGCCATCTGCTCCTTGAGCCTTCAAGACCAGTTGTGTCACTTTGGACTGATACTCCTTGTATCAGTGTTCAATCTCTAACCAATGGCTGAAATTTAAACAGCCTTAAAACCTCTCAAACCTCTTCCCTGCTCTGTTTAGAGCCAGGTTTCTTGAACCAGAGATGGCATCTAGATTGAGAGGCCCTTCATATTTTGTTTTTCTGCAAACTTGCCTGAAAACCACCATTTCTTGAAACACGTGCATAAATTTTGGTTCTCAAATCCAAAGACCAATTTTTTCTTGCTTTCAAAAATGTCGGGAGTTACTTTCTCCCCAGTTCTTATTGTGAACTTTGTGTGAAAAACAGAGATAATCTGATTCATTATTTCAGCTGTGTTTTAGCCATCATATAATTTCTGGTGGCCTCTGTGCAGCCTTAGCTTCTGGAACTTCCCCTGAGATGGCTTTTTAATGCTTTTCAGAAGTTGTGTTTTCTAAGTATGTTTTCACAATCTTTGCTACTTTGCTTTCACAATCCTTACTACTTTTTAAAAGTAGCTTCAATGTATCAAATGGTTGCTATTAAATATAATTAAAGCAATTTTAGGTGATAATTTTGGAAAGCTTTTTAAAATTGCCAAATAATCCTGTAGCAGAACCTGTCCTCACAGAACACAGGATCTTAACAATGGCCCATTTCTAGCATCGTGCTTTGATTTTACCATGGATTGTATTCAAGTTATTATGGAGATTTAAATGCAGGAAAAAAAAATCTCTCACCTTTCTTGATTTCATGCTTAATTTTCACAACAGTGGTGAGTTATGCCTATTTGCATTTCGTAGTTTTATTTCTGGGATGTGTCTTGTCTAGTCTTGGCAGACAGACACTGAGCCAGAGAGTAAAATATGAAGGTTAAACAGTGGGTAAGTTGTTATCCAAATGGAGCCTTCTGTTAGAGGTGTCAGCAGAGACAAAGGTGAGTGTAGAGAATGAATGGAATAAGATGAGAGAAAGATCAAATAATGGGATAAGAAGTTCAAGCGTGGGATGATGGGTGTGATTAGAGATTATTAACAATGCAAAAATTTGCAAAATGTGCAAAAAAAATCCTGTCTGTTCATTTAAACTTGATGGGGAAACCACATAATAAAACATTTTTTTTAAAAAAAAAATCATATTCAGTTTTAGAATGCTTGGTCTAGGTTGTTGTTTTCCTGACTATTTCTCCTTTGGTTTTTAGGTTTCTGTCTTCCACGTTGTACATCAGTAGCATCTCTCTGCTGGGAAAAGATAATGTCTTCTTCAACTCATTGAAGGAAAGGGGTGAGCAGCTTTCTCATGGCCAATATTTTATCTTCTTTAGAAAACACTGTGCCCTGGAAATAAATATCATCATGTATTGTGTTGAAAAGGAAGCCAGTTGTAAATGCTTTTCCTTTGTCAAAGAGAATTGATTTTTGTTTCTTTATAACTTGGTGTACGAATGTAAGGATCTGATGTTATATAGCAAGTGCCAGGACTAAAGTTAAATAAGAATGAACAAAGAGGCATGCCGAATCTGCCAGTCATGCATTTCTCTCTGAAGGACTTCAAAGAAACATGTATGAGGGAAAATTAGAAGGAATGATTACTTGTTAACAAGTCTGTTGGGTAGCTCCTTCACAATCCTGAGAGGGTTAGTGGTTAGTTCGTAGCCTGAAGCATAACTATTTATATCTCTTACAAACATCTGTTGTAGCTTGTATATGTTAAAAATGATACCACTGATCTCCACCAGCTCACTTGCACCTTCTGTTAACGTTACTGGGTGGTCCCTGTGCCCTTAATTATAAAGGAGTAAGTGGAACAAGTGAGGAGTGATGTATGTTAAGTGATCACTTTGTGAATATGTTTCAGCTCACCTTTAATCCTCTTCTCTTATACACTCAACTTGCACAAAGTCTCTGTATTTCTAATTATGATTACCCCTCTTCATTTAGCTTCCTTTCTACTTTTCATTTTCCCTTCATACCTCATTTTTTAAAAGGTGTCCCTTTTTTTCCCCCCCTTTGCTTTGTAGACCACAATGCTTTTATGAATTCCCTTTTGCCGCAGGTATCAGTGGAGTTTCTGATTGCAGTTCATGCATCAGCTTCCAGTTACATGACCTTAAGTTTTTCCTTGAGTTTTCCACATGCTTTGCTTTCAAAATAAGTAGATGAGAGTTAGTTCTGTTCTGTGTGAAGCAGACTGGCAGACTCACCCTCAGGTTATTTTTGCTATTTGTAAGTCTTTGAATATAACACAAACGCACAGTTTTCCCTCTACTCTCGATTTCTTTCACAGAGAATAATTGGCATTTGAAAGCTAAGTTGTTCAGAAGTCACATATTCTTGGGTTCACCTCAGATACCAAATACTCTGTGTCCTAAGGCACAGTGTGCTGGTTAGAGATGGTCCTGCTGTGAGCTGAGAATCGACACACATGAGCCAGAAATTACCACACGAGTAGGTCAGCCAAGAGCAGGGGTTGTTCGAGTGCACCGCAACCAAGTCAGCTGCTTTCCATCATAGCCACCTTTAACAGGGAGAGGCCTGAACTAGCCTGGCTGACTCGATGTAAAAAGGATCAGAAACCATCCACGTGTTGTGTGAGCTCCACGGTGGAGCTGTGGAAGTAATTAGCTGTGGCAGGGTGGCACTGATAAACATCTGGGAGCCATAGCAGCCCCATCGCTGTTGCGTGCAGCCTGAGCATCTGCTGAGGCTGTGCCTGCTAACGAGCCTGGGTGCTGCATCCCAAATGGGGTTATAAAAGCCAAATCTGTAAATACCTCTTCAGTTACTTTTCTTACAGTTTAGCATAGTTTGTTTCTTGCCTCTACTGAGTAATGAGGAAATGTTTCTTTTTAGTGAACCGAAGTAATTCCTCAGTTAATTGCCTCAATTTAAGTATGTGATTAGCTCAATTTGTTCTTCTTGATTTGCAGTGGTTGTCTTCTCTAAATCTCATCAGTTCCTATCTTGCCTAATAGCTTAATCTTTTTCTACTATAATTATAAGTCAGAGGGGAAGCTCTTGTGGGAAATGAAGGATATACCCACGTAGAATTCTTTCCAGTCATTCCTCTGGAAGAAAATAGGGCAAAAGTCCTTCTAGATGAAATAATCTATGGATCTAGCTCAAAGCTGTGCACCTCCTTTCTTCTTTTGTGTGGCCTGAGGGCCTTCCAGATGTGGAACGTCTCTTCCTTATGGAAATCTGGAAGGAGGTGTTGGTCCAGCTTGTCTTGTTCTCCAGAAATTCTTGCCATGGCCTACTGTTTTTACCAGTTTTATGTATTATCTCTTTGGCCTCCGTCTCTAGGTTGTTCTTCATGCCACTAACATGATCTCATGTTCCTGTGAACTCTAAGACCTTCCTCCTCTTCTACGACTGTTTCACTTTTTATTTTCTCGTTTTTGCCTAAGAATTTCATCTTTCCCCCACAGCCAGTTCCTTTAGCAGTGTTTTGTGTGGAACTTATTCAGCTTTAAAATAATAATTAAATAGGTTTGCTCTTTCTTTGTTGATTGTTTTAACTATTCTGCTTTTATTTTGAGGATAGTCTGGTCCATGCTTTGAATGTCACAGTCATAAATTAAATGTATGTCTTTTGAGAAGAAAGAAAAGCAGAATTCTCTCTGTGCCTGTTCAGTCTATCAATACAGACAGACACTTTCCGTGGCTGTCAGCTGCCATTTATGAAAGAAAATGAATATTTAAACATAAAGCAAATGCTTACAGGGCTGATGTTTTAGAATGTGTTCCCTTAAAGTATTTTGAGAGGTACTTCACTTGTTGTGGCAAATGCTGATTTAACTTTTACCACTAAACGATTCATAACTGTAAAAAAGATTTTAAAATCTCAAGTACTTCTATCAGTGAGTGCACTTATGTTGTTCCCTTTATGTTTTTAATTTTGGTGGAGAAATCAGTAACGTTTTTGGAGTTTCAGAGAAAGAATACTGATGTTGTGTAAAAACAGATATAACCTAGTTTGTAGAGGGAGCCATGCTTACATCATCCTGGTGAACTTCTCTGGTCTTTGAAGCTGTTGGAAAAAATATTCTAAAAATTGCATTCATACTTAGGAATTACACTGAGTGAATATGATGCAAAGTAAGGCTTGGGGTTTCTTCTGCGGAGTTTGGTTTGTCTCTGTGCCTGAAACTGTTATCAAAGAAGGGAACTTTGAAATTTGTCCTGTTTCTAAAATGAAACACCCACTTGAGACGATTATAATCTGTAGGGGAGGATATCCAGAAATGTAAAAATTGCTCTTAAAAATGGTCATATGGAGTAGTAGTATGCAATAGTAAGGGAAAGACTTAAAAATAATTGAAAAATTTGTAGTGACTGACCACATTACAAAAAAAAATATTCTGTTTCAGATCTTAAACTGGTGAAAATTTTAAAACTTAGTTTTTTCAATACTGACATAAGTGAAAAAGAGCAGAAAAGCTGGAATTACTACCAGGATGTAATCTTTTTCAAGACATAAGCTGTTACTTCTTTTTCAATATGGATTTCTTTTTTAATAGTAGTTAAACATTAGGACTCCTATGTGTCAAGGAAAATTGACTTCTGTGTTAATAGTTACTGGTAATAGCTTAATGAGTTATGTGATTTCAGTTGTAATGGCTACAAATCTGACAAGAAGATGAAATGTGAAGTAATAATTAGATGGGTGCACTCTATCTGGTGGTGGTGCTTTGCTAATTTATTTTTTTTTAATTACTGTATGTCTTAACTTAAAAATGTTTAACTCATCTGGGCACCAAACTCCAGCTAATGCCTAGAGGGAGTAACATGATGCATTTACTTGTGTTTAAATCCTGTTGTAATTAATATTTCCCAAAGTATCAAATGTCTCTAAAACTGAGACTTTTGAATTCCTCGGTCTCTTTTGAAACTTTATAATCACATGGGCCCAGTTGCTTAAAAGTTGTTAGATATTGTTCCATTCTTTGTTGAACCTTAAATGGCTTGGATGGCAAATTCCTGGTGTCAGAAGTGATTTGAGCCTTGGGTCTCTGAAAGTAGTTTCAGGTCCTACTTCAGAATATGGGATTCACATTCATAAATGAACAGAGTATTCCTTAACACTTTGCATTTGGTTCATCATTTTAAACCATTATTATTTCAGCAATGCTTAATGGGTTAATAGCCTTTTCAAAACACAGAAACATAAACCTGCCCATTTCTAGATTTCATGTTTTATCTTAGAATGTCAGTTAAGTAGTGCAGAAATAAATGCTAAAATTTACTTGAAGTTTGTGAATGTGAAAGAACCTCAGCCTCTTATTAAAAATTTTACTTTAAAATAGAACAAGATACTATGAACTTTTTGCTGATAAAACCTTTTATATTTCCAAACTGAATTTTTTTGTTGTTTGAATATGCACATGGCCATTGTTATCAATAAACTCTCCAAGAGGTGTGCATAAATCTTAATTTTTACGTTTATTTTTTCTTCATCCTTTAGAACTGGATTCTAAGTGGCCACTTTTGTAACTATTTTTTTTTTCTTTAAAGAGTATTAGTTCGCACTTATGATGATTTGACATAATTAATGTCTTAATAACCATGATGGCAACACAGACATTAAGTATAGACAACTATCAAGATGGACAACAGGTAGGTGTGTTTTCATTTCTCTAGGAGCTAAATACAGTTAGGAGGAGGAAAAAAACACAGTGACTTAGTGTCCTTAGTGCCTGCTTTGGCATTGTTTAAGCTGGAATATTGAAACAGACTCATCTATGTCTGTTCATGATGTTTCTTTTTTGTACAACAGGCTGTGTATTTCTACACTTTAAATTGCTAAATTAAAATGCTGTTAACTGGAGACAAGTCATGAGGTGGTCTGTGCTCTGAAGACCCATTTTTCTGTTACTCTGTGTCAGCCCAAAGCAATAAATACAAGTACTTCTGTCAGCAGATGGCAACAATAGGGAAGAGTCAGAAAACCAGCAACTTCCCACAACTCTTATAAAATGTTAATCTGAACGCAGTCAGATTTTTGGTTTTACTGTTTGTTTCTTTTATTGCAATTGTAATTTCTCTCTCTCTTACGTACCTTCCATATTTGACTTTATTCCCCCCCAGCAAATACATACCATCCTGTGACAGTGAAAGTAAAATACATTTTTTTCTAAATAACAGATTGGGAGAGAGCTTTATCTTCCTATTTGTTGTGTATTTCAAGCTCTCAGTGTCCGAGGTAGACAGGTAATTTGCTTGCCTACTGTTTTTCTAGTTTGGAAATGGCCCACAGAAAAAAATTGCAGTTTTAAGTGAGCTATTTCCTCCTCCTAATGAGGTAGAACCCTAACTGAACACACTCCCTCCCTTCAAACTCTGCAGATGTATGGCCAACATTTATAATCACTTGTCTGAGTCATCCCCTTTTAATTTGCTCCTCCTTCCTGTCATTAGCCAAGAAATTAGTCCATTAGTTGTATCTTTTTTTTTTCAAACATTCTGGCTTGAAAATCACCTCTGCTGGCTGAGGGAGCTCTTTGCAAGGCAGGCTGCTCTGTTGGGTGGGAGATGCTGGATTTTCTCAGTTTCTGACTTTGCTAGGAGATGGCCAAGTCCTAATGGGTAATAAAGCACAAACCTTTTGGTTCTCCCAGACTGTGTTCAGAATACTGTAAATTTTTCTGCTGCTGTTGTGTGGAAATAAATTAACTTCTGTCAAAGGCAGGTTCTCTAATAGTTTCTGGAGGCCTTCCTCCCTGCAGCTGCCAGTTCTGGCTGCCTGGAGATACCTAGAACAGCATCTGTCCTCTACTTGAGATAAAAGAGAAGTAAGAGAAAAGATTGCAGTGGTTTCATGTCTTTGTGCAGATGCTCAAATGGGAGAAAACCAAAGAGTTTGGGCTGAGGGGTGGAAACTGTGACTTTCACAGTGCAGGTAAGACCTTTTAGTCCAAAAGATATTTAGCTGGAGGTGTTGGAAAAAACACTTTCAACACCTTCAAAGCACCCCAAAGGTGTGCCCAGCCTCCTGTTGCAATTTAGGAGGTGCTCAGGTGAAGCTGTGGCTCTGTGTTGCTTTTCCATGGTATTAATATGTGTTAAATGGATGTGTAGAAGGAGTTACTGCTGTTTTCTCCAGTAGTCTGATAGTCCTAAAATACTTGGTTCTTACAATATGTAAAATGGAGTGCTAAAGGTCATGGGAGGTTATGCTGCTATAATTGAAGGACTGGAGGGACAGAGGATATTTCAGATCTTTTTAAGAAAATGTGCATTTTAATGGACAAAAACCCCAAGAAGATCTGTTTCCTCAGTATCCTGATAAAATGCACAGTAAGAAATAAGAAAGAAAAGAGGATAAACTTTACGTTTATTTCATCCTAAAGGATTTTTATGCAGACTTTCCCATAAACTTCTTGGAGCAGTATACTATAGGCTGTTCCAAAAACAGCCACTTCAGAGACAAAATGCTTTAACAATTTCCTAATATCTGTCGTTCCCTTTTTAAAGCCAAATGCTAAAACTTGAAGTGACCTTTATCCATCCAAAAGTGTCAAGAGATTAAAAGAGGGGTTTGTTAGTGCTGCGACTTCTTGTGTCACTGCCAAGTCACACCAACCTTCTGGCAATTTAGGAGCCCTTTGCACTGCTCTTTCCTTAGAGCACAGCACCCTTATTTTACGTCAGGGCTACACATTTACTTAGAGCTCGCTCTTTTTCCTACAGATGCAAGTGGTAACAGAGTTAAAAACTGAACAAGATCCCAACTGCTCTGAAACTGATGCCGAAGGGGTGAGTCCTGCCCCCGTAGAATCTCAGACTCCAATGGATGCAGACAAGCAGGCCATTTACAGGTAGTGATGGACTCGTGTTCTGTCTTTTGAAGGGTTAAGGATAGGGTATAGGATTTCTTTTTTTTTTTTTTTTTTAATAAATAAATAACAAGTAGCTTAAAATCTGGTGATCTCTTGGCTGCCTCTGTAGTTTGTAGGGAAAGAATGAGATCAAAAAGGCTTTGCTGTCAGTCATCAGCCAAGGTAAAACCTCCTGAGATTGTGGGATTCTTCAGTTTCAGCTGAGTTTTAAAGGGTATTCCAAGGGTGGCTGCAAAATTTAGCAAGCTGCCTTAGACTTTAAACCGTGGTCACTATTTGTCATATTGCAGCTTTTATCTTTAATACAAAGTTTTTACTTTTATTGTAATTAGGTCAGTCTTGACTCCTTTTTCTTTAGGGATAACAATCTATTCCCCAGTAATTAGCTCAAAATGGATTAAATATTGATGTATGAACACACTAATTTGAGTTTTTTCAGTGTTAAGTGCTGGGCTAAGCAGTTTGCTCAGTTTTGATGGGGTTAAGTGTTCTTTCACTTTAACTACTTTATAAAGACAGAATTATTACTGGTTTTCAGGTTAAAAAAAAGGGGGGGAAAAAACCAAACAAGACACCAGAAAAACTCTCCAACCTGAGGCAGAAGGATGTATCCATTCATTTTCAGGCTTGTGCTAACTAAATCATCTCCTCCTCAGAGCATGATTTCACAGGAGGCCTCTGAGCACAGCCTGAATACTCTTCTCAAATTTTTTAAGTTATTTCATGATGTATAAGTATGACTCACATTAAAGAATAAATTAATTTTATCAGGCTTCATTTAAATCTGCATTCATCCTGTTTGTAAATCCTAAATCTCATTTCTAGTGCACTGTATTAATCTATCTCAATGCCACTCAATTACAGTGAATTAAACAGTTGGAGCTTTTCTGCTTGTGATTGTTCTCTTTGATTAAATATATACATATTTTACTGCTGTATTTGCCTCTGGAGTGTGGTAAATCAAAATGAAAATTAACTCCTATCTTATTTTGCTCTAGCCAGTGGTGTTAAATGCAGTCTCTTCCAGAATTTGTCACATTCACATGAGTGACTGTGAGCTTTTATGAGCTAGATGTCTTAATTTTCACATAAGTAAGAATCCTTATTCATGTATTTAAACTTTTTTTTTCTAGGCACCCACTATTTCCCTTGCTAGCACTATTATTTGAAAAATGTGAACAATCTACACAAGGCTCAGAAGGCACAACTTCTGCCAGTTTTGATGTAGATATTGAAAACTTTGTAAGGAAGCAGGAGAAAGAAGGAAAACCTTTTTTCTGTGAAGATCCAGAAACGGATAATTTGGTAAGTATTAGCTGTTGGTTTCATTTCTGAAACAGTCATCACATCTACAGCTTCTTCCTAATTTCTGATCTCAACTGGTCCTCATAATTTCTCCTCACATTTTTCTGCCTATGAGAGATTCTTCCTTATATTAACGCTTAAAAATAATTTTAAAATTTCTTCTCACCCCCTTTTCCCTTTTATCTGTGAATTTACATCGAGCTCTTCACAGTTTTTTCCTGTTCTCAGCTGGCTGATCTGAGTGTATTGGAGACAAACAGAAACAAATCCTTTCCATAGCCAGATTGACTGCAAATTAATTTTAGAGTGTTGGGTATTTAACATACTTATCAAAAACATGCAATTGATGTAAATTTTTTCCAATTTTATTTAAATCATGGTTCACCTAGGTAATGTAAGAGAAGAGCTGTTATAAGATGAGCTTAGAAAGATTTTAATGTATACAATTTTTTTCTTTCATGTCATTGACTCTTTTAGGCTTTCTGAAAGTCCTTCCTTTGATGAAGCTGTGATTTCCCCATTTCAAATATACTTGCCTTCAATATTTTACTCAAAAATGAGAGGTAGTTCTGTTCTGCATGAATTAGGTCTGCTGACTTGCTAAGCCTCAGGTTATTTTCTTCATTTGTAACTCTCTGAATTCAACACAAAAACACCGTTTTCCCCTATCTCTCTAATCTCAATTTCTTTTCAGAAGCACATCTGAAATCTAATAGCTGGAATGTAGTAGCTGTGGCTCAGTGGATGAGGAAGGAGCAGTGGTTGTGGTTTATCCTGACTTTTGATGTCTCTTACGATGGTCTCATAGAAAAATTGATAAGACATGGACTAGATAAATGAGCAGTGAGATGGATTGAAAACTGGGTGAACCCTTGGGCTCAGGGCATCCTGGTCAGCAGCATGAAGTCCTGTTGAGGGCTACTCAGAAGTGCTGTTCTGCAGGGACTGATTGTGGAACCAGAACTGTTTAACATCTCCATTAGTGACTAGGGTGGTGGGGCAAAGGGAACCCCCAGCAAGTTTACAGATGTTGCAAAACTGGGAGGAGGGGCTGATCCACAGATGGCTCTGCCACCCTTCTGAGGTACTTTGTTGCTTTTGGAGAAGCAGAAAAACAGGAATTCCATGGAATTCAGCAAAGGGAAATACCAAGTCCTAACAGGGGAATAAAAAAGACAGACTCTGACTCTTCTCAGTGGTGCCCAGTAAAAGGGCAAGAGGAAATGGGCATAAATTGAAACACGGGAAGTTCCATTAAACGTTTTTACTGTGAGGGTGATTGAATACTGCAGGCTGCCTCCAGAGCTGTGGGCACAGTCAAACTCAGCTGGACACAGCTGTGAGGAATCCACCCTAGCTGACCTTGCTTTGAGGAGGGAGGTCAGATTTAACAGTCTCCAGAGGTCCCTTCCAATCTCAGCTATTCTGTGGCTTCTGTGAGCCTCCAAAAATTGGTTTCCCAAAGATCCTGCTTGTCTTGGCCTGTTCCCTGTGCTTTTGGTCATACATAAACATTCTCTCAGATCCAGCTTGCTTTGTAGTTGGGTCTGGTGTGTTCAAATAGTCCTTCCTGTCATTGACCTGTTTGTGGTTTCAGTGACAAAGTCTCTTGGTTTATGGGGTGTTCCCCTTTCCTGATGGGCTGCACAAATCTGGCTGGTTTTGCTTGAGGTGGGTGAGGAATTACTTGTTTATGTCCTGGATTCTGTGGCTGCTTAGGTCAGTAGTGGCTTAAACTGGAACCACGTTGCAAAATCAGAAGTCTTTGGCATTGAACTCCTGTCCTGTGGTCGTACTGTGAGCTGTGACTTTCTGTTACTGGATACCAAACGAAACCTGAGTGCAGTGTGTCCTCTGCGTGTCCTGGAGGCTGGGAGCTCTGAACAGCTGACGTCCCTACGGGCTCTTCATTCTGTCTGGGGTGGTGAGCACAAGTTTCTGTCAAGTTCTGAAGTAGATAACATGGCTTTCAGTCTCTTTTCAGTTTGAAATATTGGTGCTTGCTACAGGGAAGGCTGTAGATAGGCAGTTTTTTCTGCCTTGTGTCACATATATATTTATTTATAGAAATTAAAAGTCTCTCTTTAGTAGAAACAGTGTTGTACACTTCTGTTACATCTGCTCTTGCTGTCCTTCCCTTTTTAACTCCAATGTTAGTTCAACCATTCATCTGAAAGGAGAAGCTGTTAAGACGGATAATTAGACTGGACTAGAAGGGTGGAGCAGAGTCGAACAAATAAGGTGTAAATGCTTGCTCAGTAGGATCAACTTGGAGCCAGAGCTAAACTGAGATGAATTAAGCATCACAACACTCTCAAGAACCAAATTTAAGTTCTATCTGAGAGTCACAGGCCTGCTACAGTAAGGAAATTGGTCAGCCCTTTCATTTTTTTTCCTTTTACCTCTTTGGGAAGCAGAATGCAGAACTCAGCTAGTTTTTGTGACAAAGCTTCAACTGACAGCTCCAAAACAGCAGAATATAATTCCATACTCCATGCTGCCTGTGGGCTAATTAACTAGATAACAGAAATTATGAAGGGTCACAGATAGTGATTGTAGGGTCACTTACAGTCCTGGACATGTTCCACATTGTGCACTCACTTGAAACGTCTTGGAATACTCCACAAGAGGAGTTTGGAGTTCATCCAGAGGATCACAGAATGTTAATCTGGGTGGCACAGGCATTAGATCAGTTTGACCAGAAAGGAAGTTCATTAAGAGCAGTGGATGCTTGTTCCAATTTGAGTAGCTCTTACTAAGCTATGGTCTAGATTATCTCGTTACTTTGGTATTATAATTCCAATTCTGAATTAATTGGTGGCTTCCTGCTTTAGTATTAAAAAGGATTTCAGCATTGGAAAATGCAGGTAGCATCCACCTGAAACTTAATTTTAAGGATATTAATATATTGCTGAGCCTGGCTTGTAAACCAGTGCTTCAAACCCTTGTTACTATCTAGATGGAGGGATTCTCTTCTAGGGGTTCTGTTCTTCCCAGTTAAGCTCTCCAACAGCATCAGTCAGTGATCTTGAAGCAGCAGGGCAAAGGGTCATGGTCAATCCAGGAGAATTGTTACCAGGCCTTTTACTTCTGCAGCATTTGAGTCTGTGTGCAATCCTGTGCCACATGCTCTGGGATGAGCCTGGGATTCTGTGCTGCAGATCTCCTGTTTCCAAATCCTGTGGGAAGGAAGTAGAAGCTCATGAAGGTTGTGCTCATGTACTTACTAGACTGGAAATGTGCTTTTCTTGAGCTTTAAATTCCTCTGTATCTTCTCAAAATGTTACTTGCATCCCCCTTAGTCCTTATATCAAGCATCAGTGTCAGAGGACGTGTGTTTTCTGTCAATAACCAGATTTTGGTGGTCTGCATTGCTGCCAGATGTTGTGGAGTGCACATGCTTTCTGGAAGTGTGCTCAGCTGTATCCACATAACATGGAGTACCATCTGTTGTAGCTCCACACCCTTTGCCCCTTACCCTTTGCTATCTCTGCCTCATTTTCACAGATAAAACAGATCCTGGAATGATCTGTGCTCTCCTTTAGTCTTCTTTCATGCAAAGGACTTAAACAGATTCCTCCACGTCTAAGAAGTTGTTCAGCACAAGTGCTTGCAGAGTGTTTTTTTAGACCTTTCACAGATTATTTTATGTTTTAAGACATTGATTGCTTCACACTTTTTTGTTGCTCAGTGCCAACCCAGACGCTGCAGAAACACCTCGTTGCCTCAGGGTGGTTCCTGCCTCTCATGTTGCTTCTGTTCAGAGTAAACTCTTCCCACATATTGGTGGATCTTTTAATTTCCCCACATTCATAGGACCACAGGATGGTTTGGGCTGGACTAAAAGCTCGAGAGGTTTGTAGTCCAACCTCCCACACAGAGTAGAGTCAGTTGTGACTTATGGCTTTGTCAAGTCTAGACACAATACAAAACAAGGAGTGTTAAATATACTCTCCCTTTTGTATTTGAACAGGACACTGCCTTTTTTGAAGACCCCCGAGTTTTTTGTTTCGTTTGGGGTAAGGATTTTTGGTTCAGTACCCTCTTCTCCATGCTCTTGAATTCTTAGTTGTGTCAGGAACCAGAGCTGTAGTGGTGAAGCCGGCTGATGTCATTTGAATATTGACTGAACAAGCCTTTCTGAATAGTGTTTTTGCTGTTTTAATTTGCAGAGCAGTCTCATAAACCTCTGGCTATGCCTTTTCTAGCTATGTCTTATAGCTGGGGACTCAAAATAGAGGAGAGAGGTTATCAAATCAAAACAAATGAAAGCCAAATACACCTTCTCCCAGGGTTTGTGTTCTTCCCCTGAAAAATCTAAATTGTCCCAGGAGGATTTGGGTCAGGGAGGTAGGTGAGCTGTGAATGTGCATCTTTTAATTGGGGTTTTTGTAAATGAAGAGAGTCATTGGCATGGGAAGACTAAGTGTCAGTATATGAAGATTCTTTCATGTGTGTTGCCCACATATGTAGTTGCTGTGTGCTCTGAAATCCATAAAAAACTGTGGCTCTGTGTTTTACATCCACAAAGGTTAGCTGGGGATCATGACCAGGGCAGTGCATGCTGTGTCTGTGCCTTTGTACCATGGGCTTGAGGCACTGAAGGCAGGACATAGCCACAATCTGAAGCATATTTAGGGTTAAAGATACTCTTTCTTAAATTCTGAGACATATTTATATATGAATAGGCTCTGGATAGCAAGAACTATAAGTTTTTCAATAACTTTTTGTTCTCTGCTTAATAGTTTACCATTATCTTTGCTCACAACAACTTCAACAATAGTGGAAGGTGTCCCTGCCCATGGCAGGTGTTAGAACTGGACGATCTTTAAGGTCCTGTCCAACCCAAACCTTCTAGGATTCTCTGAATATACACAAATCTCATGGTTACATCATCTTTGTGTATTTCTCTGAAATTATACTCCAGGTTTATTTCGACAGCTGAAAAGACTAAATCAATTTGGTTGTAAAAATACATTATTCTGTGGCATATTCTGAGCAACAGCACTGAATAAATGAAATATTACTGCTGCTGTGGCCTGTCTGAAAACACTTCTTTGTCTTACTTTTGCCCAACATGGATGATTGTATCAGTTCTTGGCTTTTGTAGTTCTAAGGAAAAAGTGAACTTCTGCTAACATTAAGTTCAGTCCACCTGTGCTGCAAGAGAGCAGGAGCCATATGGCCACCATTAATGTAGTTGTAAATGAATTAATAAGTCCTGGTGACAGGCATGGCATATTTACAAAGTTTTGTTTTCCTCCTAAGCACAGTAGCACAGCTTCCTGCGGGAGTAGTGTGATGCAGAGGGGCTCTGCAGAAACCTGGGCAGTGTTACTGAGTCTGGGTTTGTGGTTAATTTTGACTTTAATTCAATTTTCACCTCAAGTATCAGCCATCAATTTTAAACTAAGTCTAAGCTGAAGAAAGGACTTTCATTTTTCCTCCAAGCACGTGCTGATAAATAAATAATACAAATTTAGCTAATGTTTAAAAAAACCCAACTCTCTTGACTAAGCAAAAATAAACTAATCTCTAGTGTGGTCAGATATTATGTGTCCAAAAGCATCTTTTGTTACCTCAGTTTTAGCTGAATGTTTAAAGCACTCACTAATATTATGTGAAGTTTGTTGATCTGTCACACATGAAGAATTTTCTATTTTAAGCGTTCTTGTCTCTGAAACAGAGACAGAATTTCTTGAAACACAGATGACCTTTGTTTTCAAATTAATTTAAATTTGCATACTTTAACTTTGTTGTGTTTCAAGGTGCTTAAGCACAGTTTAAACAGCAACCAGGGCTGGGTTAGAAGATCACTGGTTTCTGTCTCAGTGCTGGGTCACTGCACTTAGTGTTTCAAAGACTTTCAGTGACATAGGTCGAAAGAGTTACCAGATATTAGTTTGGATCAACTCCCTCAAATCTACAGCTCAGGTTTTTCTACAACTGTGATTTGAAAAATGTGTGGGTCTTTTTTTTTTTTTTTTTTTACCCTAAAAAAAAAAAAATTTTTTTTTTTTTTTTTTTTTTTGTATCAGTTATTTCTTAAATTTTTTTCAACTTACTCACTTTAACACACAATTGCCTACACTGAGTGGGTGTCATAGAACTGGAACAACTTCTGAAAAAACAAGGAAAAGATGTGTCTCAGTGAAAGATAAAGTGTGGTGGAGAGGGGAGCATGCCCAGAAGTTTTCCTACCTTGATCTCCTTCAGGTTACTTGAGCAAAGGCATCCTCAGCTCCCAGTTGGCTTCTAGAGTTGGAACTAATGGAGGGTGTCATTTCTGGTCGCTGGATTCAGTGCTCTGCCCAGGTGATGACCCCTCATATAGGACAGATTTTTCCAAATAATTGTAAAGTATTGATTGTAAAGCTCTGTGCTATGCTTCAAAATGACAATTATTCAGTTTCGTAAAACTGAAGGATATTTTTCTCAGAGATCCAGCACAGCACAGAAACATTGGGGGTGGCATGTTGTATAAAAAATAATTACTTTGCTGGTGTGTTGTGTACATATTTGAATGTCCTGGATTTCCTGCTGCTTTTAGTCCATCTGGATTTGGTTTTAGCTTCTGATCTTCTGCCATGACCCTTACAATCACCTAAGCTATTTTTATGCAGTATGTAATACCATTGGTTATCCAGGCTTACTGTGTTTTTCTCACAGTGAGCATGACAAGTATTCTCCTCACATACATATCTCTTGGATTTTCATTTGAACATGGATTGCTTTTTAATTTGGTTTAGTGCTTTGTATTTAATGTTTTGTATTTCAGAATCAGTCTCCTCACCTGAAAGTTCTTACAAAATTTTCCCTGAGAGTTGTTCATCATTCACATACAATCACAGAGGAACTTCAAAACTGTAGCACTGAAGAACTGTTTGATTACTTTAAGCTTTCTTGAACTGTGTGACTAAATTTGGGACCTCTTAATGCTAATTTAATGGAAAAATAAAAGCTTTCATCCTCCGTAACAATCAGTGTGACAAATTTATGCTTAATGCAAATTTATGCTTAAGACTCTTCTTTCTCACTGTATCTCAAACTCACCTGCACCCTTGTGGTTTCCTTGTGTCAGGGTGTAACGTGGAGCTGAACCTGGTATTTCTGATTTACAGAGCTCGAGGGAACTGCTGCCAGCCAAGCCTGTTCCAGCCCTGCTTTCCAAATAATTGGTGTGGATGGGGTTGCTTTCCATCACTTCAGTCTTGTGTGGTCCATGACCCAGAGCTGTACGAGGGGGTTAAAGACCACATGGACACCCAGGCTCCTCCTGTGCCCCGTGACACCTGAACTGCTCTGTCTTCCTGATGTGTCACATGTGACAAAGATCACTTTGTTCAACTGTTTTGTTTTCCCTGTGTGGCAGTTTACTTCTGTCCTTTTCACATTCCAGGACCTAGCAATTAGTACCTCTGCTTTAATTGGGTGATCTTTGTTACTGGAAAGTGGTGTTTGCTTAAAAATCACATTAAATTTTTTTTAAAGAACAGTTACTTTGTTTCTAATTTTTTTCTGATTCTCTCCCTCAGATGGTAAAAGCAATCCAAGTTCTCCGTATCCATCTGCTCGAGCTCGAAAAGGTTAATGAACTCTGCAAGGATTTCTGTAGTCGTTACATTGCCTGCCTGAAGACAAAAATGAACAGTGAAACTCTATTAAGTGGAGAGCCTGGAAGTCCTTACTCACCTGTGCAATCTCAGGTGTGTTTCAAATCCTGTTCAGTGGATTTTTGCTTAGATTTCATTAGGAACTTACAGCTGCACTTCTTTTGCTATCAGTTTGCAGAGTTCCTGCAATTTCCTTTATTTTGACAGATCGGTTATTAAGAGTAGAAAGAGCTTTTTTTGTTGTTTTGGTGTTTTGTTTTGGTGGGTTTTTTGTTTGTTTGTTTGTGCACATCTCTGTGCCATTGCCTGATGGACAAATTTGTTTAAATGTTCCAGAACACAGAGTCAATTTTTTATTGTCTGTCTTCCTTTTATGATTTTCTCTAGTTCAGCAAGTGGAGATATTCAGAATAGCCTGGATTTGCTATTTTGTTGGAAGGAGGGTAGGAAGCAGAATAAACAAAGAAGAAAAATTTTCCTCGTGAAGGCCTCCTTAGTCTGCCTCCTTCATTAAAACATTGAGATGGCTGATACATTTTGTACACAACCTGTATTCTGGAATAAGTAGACAATGTCTGATGGGTTAAAGTTGCAATATTGCATTTTCTGTATTAAATGGACCACAGTTAATTACCAGCAGTTAATTACTGAGCCCTGCCACCCCAGTACCCCCTGGCTCCTGAGTCTTAGGGCATGGCCCTTCTCTGAATTAGTCATGTGTCTGATGCTCTGTATTTAAAAAAGCCCCAATGGCTTTTAAACTTCACTTTCTGGACTCCTTATTTGGGTTTTGATGTCTGGAAGTGTGGAAAGGAGATTCTAAAATCAGGCAAAAACAGCTTTTAAAAGGGTTTTTCTGTATATCTCTTACAGTTTCCTGTAGAGACATGAGGGACCCATTTTGCATTTGCTATCAAAAGAGATAATTCATACAGACTAAGGAAATATGTAAGAGTTGGCATGTTCAAGAGCTATCTTGAGCAGAATAAAACATATTGAATATTTAATACATTATGTTGAAATTGAAGGAGTTAAGGTAATAACTAAAATTCTAAAGCTTTGATGCTTGTAATAAGAGCATCAAGGGTCATTTCATTTGTCCTTTTTCCCTCTTGCTTTTAGAAACTATTTCTCTTATTTTTTATAGACCTAGAACTAAAATTTCTCGAGATAGTTTTACATCTTTTCTAACAGTTGCTTTCATGAGGGTTTTCAAAGGTAATGGTTGGTGATAATGAGGAAGTTAATGTAGGTAATGATGAACCCCTAATGAAGTATCTTTCTCTTTGAAGGTAATCCTGTGTTTAAACTCCAAATGTATTTTAGAGCCAAAAATACATAATACAAATTATAAAAATACACAAGCGTGCTTGATCTCCTTACATTAAAAAGAAAAAAAAGTTCAAAAAATGTAAGCAACTAATTGTTTTGTTTTTCTAGCAAATTCCAAGTGCCATTGCAGGCACACTCAGTCCCCAAGGGATCATGGTGCCAGCATCAGCATTGCAGCAGGGAAATGTAACTATGGCAACAGTAGCAGGTATGACACACAAAAAACAACTGGCACCTTGCTCTTCATCTTGCTTTCCTTTACAGTTGTTACAAAAACTACACAAATACTTTTAAAAATGTGCTGTAATACCTAAAAAGTCGTTGTAATACTGTCAAGTGCTTTACGGGTTTATGAATGTTTGTTTAATTTATGTGTATACCAAGTATGCCTGTGGGAGTGGCAGTTATATATACAATACTAAGAGACCTTTCTCTGCAACACTACATTTGTTAAAAGACATTCCATAGTCTGTGGTGTTTTACTTTTTTTTTTCCCTTTAAAAAGAATAATTCTATTTGACAAAAACATGTATTACCCAAGCCATTGCACTTGTTGGCTGCCTCGTGCTCCCTTGGAGTTTGGACCTACAAGTCTGTGACATCCTTGATGTCCTTGCTATATGGAAATGACATTTAAACTGAAATGTTTCATCTTACTTCTCAGCAAGGTTTTAAATCAAACCCAGCTGCCTGCCCTAAGCACTGGCCACACATAGGTGTGATTTTGGTGTTGTGACCCTTGTTGGTTGAAGACCTAACTTAGTTAAAACAACATGATGAACTGTTTTATAGCCTGATAATCATGGCATTTTCCTTTCAAAATTTAGAGTGCCTAAAATACAGGAAATAAAATCAAATTTCATACAGTTTTGTGTGGATGGAAGAAAATTTTAGTGTAGCAAAGAGCACATCTTGATTGCTGACTAGAAAAGAATAATTGATATAATATCAAAAGTCTCGTATGGTGTGCAGTGCTGGTGTGTTTAAAGAGAATAATACTTGAAGGGCTTTTTCTTCCCAATAATCTGTGTTTCTGTTTTGCTTCAAGGGGGGACAGTGTATCAGCCAGTCACTGTGGTCACTCCACAAGGACAAGTGGTGACACAGGCACTGTCACCTGGCACTATTCGGATCCAGAACTCTCAGGTTTGTTTCATGGGTTCCACAGAATGCTCCTCTGGGTGGAAATACATCTCAGTGCCTTTAGAAGTTTTGGTTTAAATTTGACACACTGGCAGAACAAGCTCTGTGTACACACAGAGTAATTAGTGGTGAATTAGTGCAGCCGTCGCTGTGGGAGTTACAGGTTGTGTAATATGTCGTAGGATCCCCCTTACCACAACAGGTCATCAGAGTTCCTACCTGTTAATTGTCCTCCTTTACTGATGACAGAAGATCATCAGAGTCATCAGAGTTCATACCTGTTAATTGTCTTCCTTTACTGATGCCAGAAGAGTACAGGTACATAGAATTTTTTAAAAAAACCACTAAAATTAAGAAAAACCCCACCCCTAAACCCAACAAACAAAAAACCCCCCACCAACTCAAACCAAAAGCCCCTCTGTATCAAATGAACACTTTTTCAGTGATAAAAACTTCTCTAATCATTGAACTGTGTTTATGCCTGGATAGATTTAATGTATTGCATTAAGGTGCCACACTGCTATTTTGAGAAATTTGATGTTTTATCACAACCACTAGTACTGTGAAACTGTATGTTTTTCAGAGTTTATCTATTTTGAGAAGCATTTTTCTATAAAACCTTCCAAATACTCAGTTTTGACTTTGGGAGATCCTCAATTTTGGCTCCTTAATACCCTAAAATACAAGGGCCAGCACTCTTTTGAGGGAGGCTCTTAAGAGTTGGATCTGAAGAGTTCAAAGAAACAACTAAAGAAAAAGAAACATGAAAACTAGACCATCTTCTGGTACAGAAAACCTTGCTAGATTTCTCTGGAAGTGGTGAATTAAATCTTCCTGGAAGCTGGATTTAATTAAAAATGTGAATGAGGAGCTCCCATCTCCACAGCATAAAATCTGTTGGTAATCACTGACTCACTGACTTCTCTTTTCCCTTATTCTGGCCTTCAAACCACAAAAGTGTGTTTTTTTAATTAGCAGGAGCATATCTGTACTCACCCATGTTCTCCCCTGGAATACAGACAGCTCTGTCCTCACACACCTCTCAGAAAGAAATGTGTGAAATTACTCTCCTGGACTGAAGGGATTTTGAAGAAAAATGGAGGAGGGGTTTTACTTTTTATGAAAATAAAAAAAAAATACTGAGAGGGAAATAATGCCTCTGACCTATATGTGAGGAAAGGACTTGACCTTCTGTATACATCTGTGACTACTCTTGATGTTAGCAGGAGTCTCCAAACCCACCTATGCAAAGGTCACCCATAGAAAATCTTTCTTCAATGTCTGCTTTTTCAGTGTTTCAGAATGCTGTGGAGGTAGGAAAAAAAATGCTGTGGAAAAGCTACTGAAAGTTCATTATAAAGTCTCCATATGCAAACAGGTTATTTAGAATGTAAGACATTACTTTGGAAATTAAAATGTGCTCCAAATATATATTTGTAGTAATTTGATAGCCTAAACCTTGTTTAAAACTAATTTCCTGCATATTCATTGGCTCAAGAAATTGCTCCAATTTGTCTGGAAAACCTGATTTAGAATTATTTCAGTTACAATTGTCTGAAATAGAATCTTATATGCAATTTATGTTTTGTTTCTTTCTATTTCTGCTTAAGCATTTAAGAACGTATTCCCAAATGTTCAGACAACCAATGTGCAAATGATTTGATGAATCCATGGGAAGTGAAAAACAAAGATAAAGAAATGGGATTATTTAGGAAGTAGTATGAGTTTTGTAAAGTGAATTATAAGTTCTAATGTATAGATCTTAATGCTTTTTGAGAATTTAATGCATTTATTTAGCAGGACCTTTAGCATCTTCATTTGCAACTCCAGCATAATAATTAATTTTACTTTATCCTTCATTTAAGTCTTAAATCAGTAGTATTTTACAGCTTCCATAGTTGTTTATGTTTGCACACAGTGAGTATATTCAAGATATTCAAGCCTAATTTCTCTTCATTCCTTCTATAAATGAGTTGTTCATTCATTGATACAGAACTGCTATTACTATGTTAACTGCCTTGTTTCTTCTCAAATTACATGTGCAGCTCCAGTTGCAATTAAACCAAGATCTAGGCATCTTGCATCAAGATGATGGCTCATCAAAAAATAAGAGAGGAGTTCTTCCCAAGCACGCTACAAATGTGATGAGATCTTGGCTTTTTCAGCACATAGGGGTAAGGACTGAGCAGGGTCAGTTTTTTATGTAGCTCTTTCATGTGGTCTCTTACGATTTTGCTTCATAAACAAGGTGTATTTATTCTGTTGTCAGTTATGGAGTCTTGGTTCAGTTTTCCCTGGAGTCATTTGGAGTAGTTCCACAGTCTGTGCTAGCTGGCTTTTATTAATATCTTAATAAATACGTTACGTTTGTACTTCATGGTCTCAATAAATATTGTTACAAGGAGCCTTTCTTCATTTCACTGCGTTGGGAACTTAGTGCTCTCTACACCCTGGTTCATGGCACAAGGAAAAATAATTCCACCTGTATTTTGTGGTGTTTTAGGGGTATTTTTGACAGAGGAAAATTTCAAATTTTCTGTCTTGATCTCCTTTCCAATCCTTCTGATGTGTACCAAGCATGTCACTATCTGCTTGTGCTTTCAATTGTCTTTCCTTTGCATGAATACTTTGAAAGGATAAATGGGTCTCAAGCTATTACAATGTTTAGTTGATTGATAGTTTGATATTTTACAACTGTTTTGCAGCAGAGAACTGATCCGGGGAAACTGCGTGTGCACTTCTTGTGTTACTTCCCATCCTCATCAGCAGCTTTATTTAACTCCAGAGTGCTCCTCAGCTCTCTCATATGACACTGCCCTGGCCAGCAGAACTAATCAGAGCTGCTCACATGCTGTGCTGCCTGGGGATCACGCTCTTTAATAAAGACTGTCAGCCATGAGAAGCTTTTTCTTCTGAATTACACATGGTGCCATAGACACTCTCAAGGATAAAATCAGTTTTTGTGTAGTAAAGCACTCTTTGTTAAATTATTTTCGTCTATAAAAGTTCTTGAGTTTTCTAAGGTTTGTGTTTTAATGAGTCAGATGGCCTTAATCCACCATCTTTAATCAGATTTAATAAAGGAGTTCTTAATTTTGATGAGGAGCAGCTTTAATCAGTTGTAATAAAGGAGTTCTTATTTTTGTTTGCTTTTTTTTGCCTCTTTAGCATCCATATCCAACAGAGGATGAGAAGAAGCAGATTGCAGCACAAACAAATCTGACACTACTCCAGGTTAACAACTGGTAAGAGCAAAGCCCTTAAATTAACATCTATCCTTGAATCCATGTGCTTAGCTTAGAAATAATGAGGAATAGAACTTGGACATCTGGAGTTGAACTTAAATATTCTACATATGTTACAAAATATGGATAGAAATACAAGAGTTATGCGCTGGCACACAAGCACATTATTTTTATAAGGTACAATAATACTCATGCCATTTAAATTATATAAGGACTCCAGAAAACATTGCAACATTAAGGAATTGTGTTCTGTTCTAGTGCTGAGAGAGATGGAAGTACTCTCATGTCTCTTCTGCAAGTAAAGAAATTGAAGTCTAAAGGCATTTGGTGGCCTGATGGCTGCAGATGTTTAAGAAGTTACTGTTAACAGGTTCTGCTCTCGTATCAAAGGATGCCTTCCTGAGCAGTGATGTCTGAATGGAGAGGCAGTTCCTCAACTACACCAGTTCATGGTTCAGCATGTCTTGTGTGACATGGTTTGTCATGTCTTATCTTCCCTGGAGGTGTCAGATAAGACACCTGCCCTGCAGAAGAGAGGAGGGAAGGTGCTGACACGTGTCCTGTTCGCCTTGTGGCATCAGTTCCTAAAATTGCTGCAGCAAAGTCCCACGGGGATCTGCCTCAGATTTCAAAGATGACACTGGCTGTGAGGCTGTGGAGGGGTCCAGGGGGGAAATAGTCAAGATAGTGACAGAGCACTGGCTCCAAAAGTGGAACAGGGTGACTATGCCTGTGTCACATGTGGTCATGGAGCTCTGTGCTCTGACTGCTGTCTTTGCAGAGCATTGTATTACAACTTAGGAACCTGCCAGCTGCTCCTGATTTCCTCCCATTGCAGGTAAAGGTGGGACATGTTTTGTGAGATTTAGGGATGATATCTTCAGTCACAACTCCCTGCCATAGCTCACTATGTTGAAGTTGATTCAGTTTAAGTATTTTCTTGTTCACCAGCAGAAAGGGGAAGGGCAGCAATTAGCATGCTAAAGTAGGCAAGTGAAAATCAGAGAACTAAAAGGAGTCAGGACAGATCTGAAAAATGTGTTTGCTGTTGTCTCCTGGATCAGGAGCCAGCCCTTGGAAAGGCAGGGAGCCTGTAAAATAAGTAATGCAGAAGCTTAAGGGAGTAAATGAAACCAGACCAAACAAACCAGGTTAGGCATGGGCTAGATTTTAGGTGAACCCTAATGAGAGGAGTATCAGCTTTCTGAGCTGGGCTGTCAGCAAGTTTTCTGGTGCTTAGGTTTTAATAAGCTCCTGAAGTGTACAGCTGTTGTGCTGTCTGGAGAATTTTTCCTTTTGAGGTGGGGGAAGAAATGCTGTTAGCTGCAAAATGATAGAAGTGCTTTCTTAGCTAGTTTGCCAAAATCAAAGGATGTTGGTGTTCTAGGAGTGGTTCTACACTTTAAAAAGAATGTGAAGCCCAGATGATAGATGATTTTATATGCCTTATTTTTTTTCCTGCTGCATACTTTGTGAATGTATGATAGAGAGAATTTACAGCCAAATGGCCCTAAGTTCACCTTGCCCTTGATTGTATTTAGGTTTATCAATGCTAGAAGGCGAATTCTTCAGCCAATGCTGGATTCCAGTTGTTCTGAAACCCCAAAAACAAAGAAGAAAACAGCTCAGAACCGACCGGTCCAGAGGTTCTGGCCTGACTCCATCGCCTCAGGAGTTGCTCAGCAGCAATCGAACGAGCTCACGATGTCAGACGGTGAGGAGAGCTGCCTGAACATGGACAGTAAAGTTAATTCCTCTCTGACAGGGGAATGGAGGGTTTGATGCTTCTGGGGGGAGGGGAACTTCTGGATATATCAGTTTAAATGTGGTTTTAAACTGGGAAAACATAACAGAAATGTGTCACTTTTCCTCTCTTTCGCAATTTTCTGGGGTCTAAGGAAGCATATTGTATTGGAATTTGTGTTGAGAGACTGTTGCTTTTGTTTCAAAAGTTATGAAATGGCAGAACAAAGGATGTACAGCTAAATTCTCTCAGAGTGTGTGTGCACGTCAGGAGTGTCCTGTTGGATGAGCAGCACTGGGCTGCAGCCTCACATTCATGGCTGAGCATCTGCAGTTCCACATCTGCATCACGTGGTTCAGGCTGAACAGGGAGAGGCAGAAAAATGTCATAGAGCCTCCAAAGATTTCGACTGAAGTAACTTCCTCGGCGTCAGATCAAACAAAAAGATTGAATTTAAGAAAGATAAAGAACTGCTTTAATCTCAGTATCATCCTTTCTGTCCCGCTGCCTGGTGCTTTATTCTTTCCAGTTTGTAGCAACTTTTCCCTGAGCCTCTGCTGGATCTGACAACAGCTTTATCCATTTAAGCCACCTTGAATCTCTATGAAAACTCCAGTGAATTAAGCTGGAATACTTGGTGGAAATGGCCTTGTGATGACTTCATTGGAGAATTGCTGTAAACACAAATCTAAAATTCACAACACAAAATTTAAGATTCCTGACCAACCTAATTCTGGCATTTCCTGATATTTAAGTGTTTGCCAACCTATGTAACATCTATTTTAATGTAGTTCCTTAAGTTTCCCTACTGTTGATTAGAAACAAGCTCTGCTATGCATAAGCAGAAGGCGAGAAAGGGCTGAAGTGCTGTGATTGTGCTTCTGCAGGTGCTGTCGTGACCATCACAGCTCCAGTCAGCATGAATGTAGACAGCCTGCAGTCCTTGTCGTCCGACGGTGCTACCCTGGCCGTGCAGCAGGTGATGATGGCAGGGCAGAGCGAGGATGAGTCTGTGGACAGCGGTGAAGATGATGGGGGAGACCTCTCGACAACGAATATCAGTGGGCTGGTCTTGGATAACAGCGACTCCCTGCAGTAGGAAAGGAGAGGGTGTGGAGGAAAACACTTAGGAAAAAAGAATGGACTGACTGACTGACTTTTTATAGTTTGCACAGCAAACATTTTACACAAGTTTTATTTCTAATATGTTTTATATGTAGATATAGAAGGGTGCACTTTTTTGTATTTCATAGTAAGCTTAAAGAGTGTTTTTGCAGGTGCAGCAACTTCTTTCAAATGGGGTTTTTTGTTTGTTTCTTTTCCTTTCCTTATTTCAGAAAAGTATATCTAGTAATATAAAGAACCACGTAAGCACCCCTTTGTTCTCTGAATTGGAAGTGCTGCAGTTTCTGATGAATTATGCAGTTTCAATTAGTGCTGTTATTTAACACAGCTTTTGATGGGCAGGTGATGTAAATTTAAAGCATGTGACACTAGTGTGTGAAACTTGATTATTGAGTTAGATGCATATATTTGAAAGATGCTTCTGCACCTTAAAAACTGCTAGTCTGAGGTGGACAGCAACACACATAAAAAGAAACTGTTGATGTGTGATTCAGTAGAGAATGTATGGCAATTTAAATAAGTTTAGTTTCTCTCATAGTCCGTGAGCCTGTTTATCATTTGCTATAAAAACTCCTATTTTTACCTTGCTGGGGTTATTGGATAAAAAAAAATATTTTTATAAATTCACTAGAAATTGGGATGACGACTGTATTAAGCAGGAGGAAAAAAAAAAAAAAAGAAGAATTTCCAGAGGGGAAAAATAAATGTTTAGTATTCCTATTTGGAAGGTCTGAAAATTGACCCAATTTAGTAAACAAGCCTACAGTAGCATTCTATGATTCTCAGCTATCCCATGGTGATATACTATATTTGATAATAGCATAAGAAGGGCCCACTGTTTGATGGGATTTTGATATTGTCAAACATTGATTTATATTATGTGTAAACTAATATTCAAATTGCATAACTCTGTATCTAGACTTGTATCTGAAAATATTTGCTAAATGAGTATTCAGGTAAGTAAGTTCAAATACCCACAACTTTTCCAATTATTAGAGAAATTTAAGTTTATAGTTTGTACAACTGAATCTAAAAAAATGAAAAGTTGCCTACTATACAGTCATGAATTCTGCTATTTTATTGCATTTGAAATATTTTCCCCTAATACAAAAAGAAAAATATAACATGGATTTATATAAAATTTCTTCAGATCTGAAGTTTACTACCAGAATATACAGCAGGCTTTGTTAGAGTAGGAAATCCTTGTGTGTCATTTAAAAAACGAAGAGCTGGTGATGAAAACAGCTGGGTTTTGGTTTGGTTTTTTTGGGGGTTGGTTTGTTTTGTTGGTTTTTTTTTTTTTTGTTGTGGTAACAGTTAATTTCTTTTACTTTCCCAAAGTTTGAAGTCTGTGATTGTCTATCCATGAACACTTGCTTTTGGAACTTTGTATTTCCCGTTGTTGAGTACAAATAAGAGACCCAAGAGCCTCATGGTGTGATCAACACCCTGTTTTGTCCCTGTCCTTTTGTCACAGTGTGGGCTTAGATCAAATCCAGAATTCCCTTCTGATTTGGACCAAATCTGTGCGTGTTTCTAACGTGACAGGGAGCAAGGTGGTGGACTTTAGACTCTTTAGACACTGAATTTGAACAAAGCCCTTTGGCAGATGCAAATATTTAATTGAATGCTTCATTTCTGCTTCTCAGAACACTCAGGCACGTGCATAGGTCCCCTTGATTTCAGGAGGATGAAGGAATGTGCTGCTGGACATGCTTAAATGCAGGTTGGAAGCTGGTCATGGCAGATTGACTTCCAAGGCAAGGCTGAGCTGGTAGGAAGAAAAACGTCAGGAAGAAATATCAGTGGCATTGCCATACCTACATGGAGAATAACAGGAGTTTTCAGTGACTGGTAGTTGTTTTTTTTAAAAATGGTTTATACTCAACACAAGTGGTGTTTCTGCCCTGGCTCTCACTGCATCCTGGCTGAGGATCTTCCTTAGTTCAAGTGCTGTAAAGTTCTGCTCCACTGGACTGGTGATTTCTAAAGAATTGGTTTTCTTCTGCCTTCTCTGCTTTGCCACTAATGTGTTATGTTTGTTAAACAGCACAGTAAATGAATAATGAAAGGTTTAATTAGGAAGGCTTTGACATAGCATGACTATCTTAAAGGCTGTTGTCAAATCCAGTTTGACCCCAAAACACTTTAAAAGACAAACCATGTACAAATCCTGCTCCTTTGGAAACATTCAGCCTACTGCCCCTACAAAAGATAGCTCAGATTTCTGGAACTCAGAGATTCTGAGTATTTTTGGGTTTAAATGCAGATTCTGTATTTTTGTTTTTAATTGTTTTTAACTCCAAGAGTGCTTCATCACCCCCACAGTTTCCATTCTAAAGCAGGTTATATTTGTCAGTTTGTTTGGGGCTTTTATTGGAAACTCAATTGGAAACAACCAGGCCTCAGGGTTTGCAAACTTCTGAAAGTTTATTTTTCAGAAAAAAGCCATTTTCTAGTTAGCTTTTTTTTTTTTAAAGTTATTATTCCCCCCACCTTACATGCAGCAGAAGTTTTATTCTTTCAAAACATTTGTGACCTTGTCTTCAGCTACTTTATCAATACCTGGAGACTGAAGTTGACAGTTTATTATGAAAGGGAAATATGGAATAGTTTCATTGTCAGAATAGAAACATAAAAAAAAAAAAATATAGGGACATGAGTTCCTAAAACTGAAAAGGCTTCACCAGTGTAAAAGTATTGCTTAACATATGAAACTCAAACCTTTTCTTTTAATTTAGTGAGAATTCTAGTAGTGGGTGTGAACTGCAGGGAAGTGCTTGTTCTTTTCATGATTTAAAAGAAGGAAAAAAAAGTAGAGTCCTTAATTTTTATTTTTTTCTGTGTAAGAAAGATTGCTGCTTTCAGCAAAGCATCACCATTCAGGAAAGGTACATGTTTACATTAGTTTAAAAGTCTTTATAGGGGACCTAACTTCAAGGCCATGTATAATTCCCTCCCTGCCCCCAATTAAAGTCATATTCATATGCAATAGAACTAATTTGTTTTTTGAATCAATGTGATTCTTCTGCAAATACAGTTACTGAAACTTTTAATTTCCTTTTTTTCAATCTAACCCAAAACAGGGTTCTCAGTCCAAGTTTTTCAATATTCCTGGAACAGGCAAGGCAATTTTCTGTTGTTTTTTTTTAACTTTGGAAGCATTGCAGTGCAGTAAATCAATTTAAGTTTCTGAATTTCGTTACAATGAAATAATCACGTTGGAAAATACTCAGAATCAGCTCTGGCTCTGCAGAAGGTTTTCTACATCTGGATATTGTGTCACAGTGAAGTCCTGCTGACCTCAGGGAAGCTGCACATGGATCCATGTCAGGCTACATTTACCTGCCAGGGAGTTGGTTCCTTGTTCTGGTACCTGATCCCTGTCAGGAATCTTTCCTCCAGCTTTACTCTGCCTGCATTCCTGGGTCTTCTTCCAGGGGAAACCTGGGTATGGATGAAGGGCTTGGTGGGGCAGGATTTCATGTTGACCTGGGGTGCAACTGGTATTTTTTTTTTGATGTTCAAAATATGGCCAGAAGGCAGACCCACAGTGAGGAGTTGTAGTTCCCAGTTCCTGTGCTTCCAAAGTAGCTTTAGGTTCATGGAAATTCGAGTGGAGTAGGAGCACACGTGGCTCAGACCCCAGCTCCTGGCCTGAGATTGGCTCAGATGGTCAGAGCTTGGTGCCAGTGACACCAAGGGCACAGCTTTGATCCCTATGTGGGCCATTCACCAGAGAGTTGGGCTCCTTATGGGTCCCTTCCAAGTCAGTTCTGTGAAATCTGTGAAATAATCTATGGATTTGTTTCTGGAAGAATCAGGAGTTCACCTTCCTGACTTTAGGAACTTGGCAGCCCACAGGATGAAGCAAAGCCTTTCCAAGGGATGATAGTTGCACTTAAACAAACAAAAATCCAGAACACCCTGGTGTTTTGAAAAATTGGAACACATGCATTTAATTGTAATTGAAGTTTGATTTAACATTTCATTTTCTGAAGCTGAGTCGTCTTGGGAGGAAAAAAATGAATAAGTATTTGTCTATGCAAGACACAAATGTCAAAAATGTGTGAATTACCCATTTTTAGGTACTGTATTGTTATTGTCTTTCTGGCTTCTGTTCCTTTGATTAGTCTCTTCAACCTTTCAGCCTCACATTTGGCTTGGAGTTGAATAGGCAAAATGTAGTTTTGAAATCCTGTTGCAAATGTAACTAACCTTCGTTCCCTCATGAAAATCTCGCATGTTAAACAATTAAGTGAAATGTTTTGGTTTCCTAATAATAAATTCAGACTCTCACCACCTCCTGAAAACAGCATATCCATGAACATGCACGTTTAGCTGTGGTGTGCAAACCATCCAACCATCAGCTGGATGCAGAGCCGAGGACAAAAGCAGCTTCATTT
This sequence comes from Vireo altiloquus, assembly GCA_013396875.1. Taxonomy (NCBI): domain Eukaryota; kingdom Metazoa; phylum Chordata; class Aves; order Passeriformes; family Vireonidae; genus Vireo; species Vireo altiloquus. The sequence continues at coordinate 103,185 of VZRF01005927.1, read as the reverse complement.
TGCAGGTTCATTTTGCCAGACTCAAACTCGGCGTGGATTTCTTCCCCCTCCCTCCCCTGCCCTTGGCACACTAAACTCCTTCAAAGACCTTCTGGGTTGTTTAATTTTCAAGTCCTGCAGTGAGCTGATGGTCCAGTGCAAAGGGCAGTGAAGCTGGCGCTGATGTGCTCATCGGTGATTGCCCCAGTCGGGTCATTTGTTCATTCCTGTCACCCAGAAACATAAAATCCATTCCTTTTCTGTGGCTTAGTTCTTCAGGACCTGCTGAGTGATCAGAGGTGGTTTTGCCAGAGAAAAGCAAGGTGTGAGAAGGCAGGGAAATGTCTTTCCAACCTTGTAGACACCCGAAAAGATTCACAGTCGGTGTTAATTGAACTCAGTGTTTGAGGCTGGGATGGGAGAGGCTCACGATCTGCCCCTGGCTCTGTACAATGGACAATCTTTAAAGTGTGCACCCTGTAACTTCTCTTTCCTTGGTTGTTAAGGGGTTTTGAAGGAACTGATCTATCAGGGGATAAAATTAAAAATGAGAATATGCTTCATGGATGATTTAGTTTTACCCTTCTGCTCTCTGTGAACAGAAAAAGCACATTTTGGAAGCAAAGCATTTACAGTGCTTTAACAGTATTGTTTGGCTGAAAGACAAATACGTTTTCAGGAAATCTTGAGCATAGTTTCAAACTATTTAACCAGTTCTTGGCCACGGAAAGTCCTTGGCCTTTGTTTGGGGTTTCTTGTTTATGCAAATGAAGAAAAATGTTTACTAGTTCTTATCAGTGTGGGGATTTTTATTACACTTTTGTAATGCAGGCACAGCTTTGATGAAAGAGAGAATTAGCAGGTAAATAGTCCATAATATTTGTGACTTTGGGTGGGTTTTTTTTTTGTTGTTGTTGTTGTTTCAAAATTATTAATTAAAATGGCATGGACATCAAACTTCCAGTAATGGTTCCAAGCATATATGGTAGTGACTTATTGAAAACACCTCCTCTCTGCAAATCCCATGTGTTAACTTGTTTAGCCAGATTGTAATGCATTTCTAAAATTACCATGTTCTCCTAAATCAGAAATCTTAAGGAAATGAGCAGCTCCTTTATTACAACATTCTTCTCCAGAAAGAATCTCAAACTCCTTTCATCCAGCATGCAAGTCCTGCTCAGCAGAGGTGAAATCAGACATGGGTGCTCGGTGGATTTACCTCTGCTGAGTACTGGAGCATTATTTATTCCTGCTGTTTCTTCCCCAGCATCTGGCATGGTGACACCCATGTGTGCCTCCCAAAGGGAAGAGGGCAGATTTTGGATCATATTTTGTGGTTAGAGAGTTAATCTGTGGATGGCTGAGTAGTTTGTGTTCTAGACAAAGGAATATCTATCATTTCTTTGTCTGACCTTAAAAGAGTGTCTGAGAGTAGTGCCAGTAGCTCCTGGTGATATAAATGGAAGTGATTTTAACTCCAGCGCTGCCAGGGAGCAAATTTTTCCTTAATCTTAAATGAATGAACAAAACAAACAAAAAATCCCCCACCTGTAAAGGACAAGGGGGAATGGCTTCAAATTGAGAGAGAGTAGGGTTAGATTGGATACTAGAAAAAATTCTTCCCTGTGAGGGTGGTGAGGCCCTGGCACAGTTGCCCAGAGAAGCTGTGGCTGCTCCATCCCTGGAAGTGTCCAAGGCCAGGTTGGATGGGGCTTGGAGCCACCTGGGACAGTGGAAGGTGTCCCTGCCCATGGCAGGGGGGGTTGGAATTGGATGATCTTTAAGGTCCCTTCCAACCCAAACCATTCTGTAATTATATGGTTATATCAAATAAATTAGGTCCCATATTGAGTATTTTCAGTTGGATAATTTCAAATTCCCCTGAGGGATAAACCCCTTCTTCAAGAAGCAATTAATCAGAAGCTTAGTTGGAAATAACTGGTGAGATGGTTTGCTTTTGTGGAGCACCAGTTTACAAAGTCCTTTAGTCTGCAGCTTAGGACTGTTCCTAAGTAACTCTCTTTCTAAAAACAAGAGCAATATAGTCAAGGCTAAAACAAGGGAAGATAAACTACACACACAGTGTGAAATGAGGCTTCTGCAAAAAAACCACACCAATAAGGCTGGGATATAGATTTGGTATTTATCTATATATAAATTCATCAGTTCAGGGTGTGTGAGGTATGTGGGATTACACCTGTCATTTATTTAAAACACAAAATGAAAAATCACCATTTAGATACCCTCCTAAAATCTGAAAGCAGTGTGACCTTTGCAGGTGAAGTTTGATTTGTCTTCCTGATGCAACTGAGGTGTGATCCAGGGCTTGTGAAGTAATCAGGGAAAACCTGTGGATATTTACCTTCTCTGTTGCAATTTGGTGTCACCACTGGCCCCAGGCAGGAGCTGAGGCCCTTGGACCTACTCCTGAAAATTATTCCTTGCACATTTTTTGTTCCGTTAATCCTGGATCCTAAATACGAACTGATGCATATACTAAATGTGACTGTGGTAATAAAAATTAGTTTAGGTAATTTTTTGCTAAGGTCCAAGATTTTTTCAAGCTAGATTTTTAGTAGATGTGAAAAAATATGCAGATCATACTGGGTAGTGATTGTCCCTCTGTGCCAGGCACTGAGAGGCCTCTCGAGGGCTGTGTCCAGTTCTGGGTCCTGCAGGAGAGNCCAGGAAGGCCTGGAGGTGGCACTCAGTGCTCTGGGCTGGGGACAAGGTGGGCATCGGGCACAGCTGGGACTCAGTCTCAGAGGACTTTTCCAACCTTAATGATTCTGTGATTAAGAAACCAGTGATTGACTTCTGCTCCACTTTTATCTTGAGGGGTTTCTGTGTCCCTCCTCCTGCAACCTCTCACTGTGAGCTACAAACTATGAACAATTTCCTTAATTCTTAATGTTCATCCAATTAAGTTTCCTCACATTTCTGCTCAGCTCAGTTCATGGCCCTATTTGGGCTTTAAAATTTAGACTCCTTGCTTTCAGCAGGGGCTGGCACACAGAAAAGACAAGGGGACTTATTGATATATGCAATTACAATAACTACAAATTCAATTACTGTACAGGTGCTGATTTTTCTAAGATACTTAGCAGTGTAAATGGTTCTGTGTGCAGGATCCCAGTTAATGCCAGGAAGAAGAGAGAATATTTCTGTTGCTATTTTTTTTAATACACAAAAAGACTATTTTGCACAGCTGATTCTGATTAAGTTTCTTAACTCAGTACTGTAACTGGATTGAGACCTGAAAGGTCTTAAAAATTTTAAGCATCATCATCAAATGAAACTCAGAATGGCAAAATTCCAGAGCTTTTGAGGAACTGGGTTGGCATTTGTTAGGTAATGCCTGTGATGCTCTCCCAGCTTTTCAGATGCTGGGGGGAAACAATGTTCTTGACTCACTTGTACACACAGGGACACTTTCAGCAGCTCCAGAAATAATAATTATCCTCTAAGATCCTCCATTTTGCTTTCAAACAAATGGGTTTGTATTCCTATCTCTTTTTTTCCCTTCCCCCTTCCTTTCTGTGGAAACTGGCAACGATTAATCCTTGATTACATACCCCGGACTTTTTTTGTGTCTCTTGAACTTCTGAACTGTGAATAGCCATGAATAATGACTCTGCAAATCACTCCAGGATTCAAAGCCAGCTGCTGGAAAAAGCCCAACAGCCCTGAGGCCCTGAGCTGTGGATGCTGCTGTGGATGCAGTATCGGAATGATAAAAAGAAAATCTGTCTTTAGTGTAGATGCACAATGTTGAAGCTAAATCATAGAACAGAATCACAGAATCGATTCAGTTGAAGATACCTCCAAGATCATGGAGGTTTCACCAAAACTCACCTTGTCACCCAGCCCAGAGCACTGAGTGCCACATCCAGTCATTTCTTGGACACCTCCAGGGATGGGCACTCCAAACCTCCCTGGGCAGCCCCTTCCAATGCTTGACAACCCTTCCCATGAAGAAATTCCTCCTGATGTCCAACCTGAACCTCCCCTGGCACAGCTTGAGGCCATTTCCTCTTGTCCTGTTGAAATCACTTTAGCCTTAAAACAATTTGTGTATTATTTTCCCAAATGATTGTGTCACTTTTGTCACATATAAGCTTTTTTATGATGTGTTGCACCAGCAAAAGATCTTAGCTTTAGAAATGCATCTTTCAATATTCTGCATCACCAAGTGTGCACATTTAAGGGAAACATGCAGAACCTCTCCTTATTAAATCATGAAAACCCAAATACACTTGAGTGTGCATCTCCTGTCCTTGTGCCATTTGCTGGTTAATAAATGCATTGCACTTTTGGCAGGTCAGAGCAGCTTAAAATTTCCTATAAAGAGTACATCCAAAAGCATCAAATGTTACCTCTCTCTCTTCCCTCAAGTTTTAAAGAGAAACTATTTCCAGGAGGATGTAGTCAGTCCACTCCTAACACTGAGTGGGTAGGTTCTAATTAAATTAGGGGGTCCTCTAGAAAACCTCTGTCACATTGTTCTCGTCCTGATCAGAAATCACCAGTGCAGAACCTTCCATGGATCAGGACTGCTGATCATTTAAGGGCATAATACCTAGGAAAAAAACAAATGGCAGGCAGCCATGCTCCCACACCTGCAAATGTGGTCTGAGGTGCTAAAGCTGTTGGGAGAACCTCACCTAAGGAATTCACTTGTGGTTGTTGGAAAAGGTAGAAGGACTTGGGCAAACACTTCAACTTCTGACATAGTTGTGCCCAGAGGAAGCCTCCTGATGGGTTTCATTCGTGAATATTTCAATGTTTTACAGCCTCATGAGGCAGGAACTGAGAGGGCATGGTAAAAGGACTGAGGGCCAAAGCATGGTTCTATTTAAATCAATCATTTTATGATTAACACAATGAAGAAAGGCCCTGTCCCTTCCACAACTAAACATCAGGAATGATCTTTTACAAACAGCCCCCCTCAAACTTGACTGCACTACATGCAAAATTAGTTCTTATTACGAGCTGCAAATTTCAGCTTTGGTTTTGGTTTTCAGGGCTCGTTTAGGGGTACACCAGAGTTTGTGTGTTGCTTTGCTCTTGAGAAACATGTACAGCTCCTTCCCTGCAGACACGCGCCAGGCTGTGATGCAAAGTGACAGTGATCATGTGAAGCAGCAGGCACAAAGTTACACCCCTGCCCAGACTGGGGAAAATCTGACCTGGAAAAACCCAAATAATACCAGCAATATTGTGTCTGAATTGTGGACAAGCACAAGGGTGATTAATACTGGAGAATCCAGGACAACACCCATTCAAACAAAGCGTGCCAAACCCCAGGACATTAAATTTAAAGTGAATAAATTCTCAGAACTGATCATTCTGGGTTGTTTTTTTTTTTTTTCCTAGTTTTCTCCCAGTGCTGGTACTGTTTGTGGTGAAAGTAAAATAATGCAACTGCAGCTTTCAGTGTGATGAAATGCAGACAGAGATCCTGCAGACAGAAGGTATCTTCACATCAGAGGTGGGGGCAGAGCCGAGAAACTCTGCACCACCTCCAAGGAGCAGCTTGCAAAGGAGCCGACAGGGACCTTTTTGCAGAGATATTTGAACAATAACTCTTTCACTGTTCCCGTGCTGACGCTGGATAGAGAAGACAAACCCAACATTATGCAGACGCTGCCCATCTGTCGGTCATTCCCCCCTGCTCAAAGGATATCAGTCACACAAAGCAGGGAGCAGCGGGACAGATAAGATGCGTGACAAGGGACAAACAACCCCAGCAGCCCACCACCCTCTCCAGGCAGCGAGGAGTCTTTCCAAATCCTTCGGGAGACTCCCTCTGAATAATCCCTGTGCTTCCAAAACCCATCACTGCGCTTGAAAACTCCTTCTGATCTCCTTAAATTCTTGGCAGACACAAAAGAGAGCCAACCCCAAGGACTCAAACACTCTCACCTTGCAAGGCATACAGGACGTGAGTTCCTTCAGCTCTTTGTAAATACCTGCACAGCACGTAATTAGAAACCTGTAATGGGAAGAATTTCTTGTGCTGCATGGGATGTCTGGTGTCTGTCTGGAAGGTAGGCAGTGGGTTTTAACATTACTAAAAACTGAGATTTTTACACTGAATCAGAAGAGCAGAGGGGGAAGTGCTGTCAGGTCAAACCCCCTTCCCTGCAACAGAAACACGGAGCAGCTCTCCTGTGAGGAAAGGCTGAGAGAATTGGGATTGTTCAGCCAAGAGAAGAAAAGGCTTTGGGGCGACAAATTGTGGCCTTCCAGTGCCTGGAGGGACCTGCAAAAACCATGGAGAGAGACTATTTCCAAGGGTCTGGAGTGACAGGACAAGGGGGAATGGCTTCAAACTGAAAGAAGGGAAATTTAGGTTAGATATATGGAAGAAATTCTTCCCTGTGAGGGTGGGGAGGCCCTGGCACAGGGTGCCCAGAGAAGCTGTGGCTGCTCCATCCCTGGGAGCATCCAAGGCCAGGTTGGATGGGGCTCTGAGAAGCCTGGAATAGTCCCTGGAAGATGTCCCTGCCCATGGTGGGGGAGTTGGAACTGGATGATCCTAAAGGTCCCTTCCCCCGTTGCTGGAGACCCTTGCTCCATCCCAAAAACCAAATTCACCTCCTTCCTCCAACCTTTTCCGGACTCTCCATCTGAATCCCATCTGCTCACTGGTTTTTTTTGCTGTCAAACAGCATCAGACAGAGCAGCAGCGAGGAAAATTAAAACAATCCAGGGGAAACATTTAACATGTCCAGGTATACCTGGAGCCAGGGTGGCTGGAGAGAGCTTTATGTAGCCCAAGTATCACCAGCTAACACAAGAGGAAAGTATATGTGTCCTTATCAGTAAAGTCTTCAAAAGTTCATTGGTAACACTGATTTTATTCAATACTTAAACAATTAACATATGTTAGTAACTCAGCCTGATGAAGCTGTGGTTTTTATATATAGATATATTTATTTGTGTGTGTATATTCATATATATCAAAGCATTCAGAAGATGCAGTTCTGTATCCTGTGTCTGTCTCCAGAGGACACAGTCACTGATGCAAATTTTGGGGCATTCCTGCTGTACTGGGACACAGCTGGGACTGACAATGGGGTCAGCCCTGGGTAACATCAAGGTGGCTGTGAAGGACTGAGCCCTGGCTGCCACCATCCTCATGTGAGTCACGGCTTGGCTCCGCAGAATGGAGACAGGAGAGGAGTTTGCCTCCTAAGAACACAGCCCCGTCCCAACCCACCTCATGAAAAGGCTGCAGAGAAGGTGTCAGCCAGCCTTCTGGTCTTGGTCCCACCACTTGGAACCCGATGGAATTACAGGAAGCAAAAGCCTGGCTCCTGGGAGAAAGTTTATCCAGCGAGTTTAATACAAACGGCCTACATAAACACAAACACGCACAAAAGCAAAATCGTCTTCCAAATAAATAAATAGCTGCGTTTGCCCCGGTTACACGCCAGCAGCAGCAGCCAGCCTAAGCCCTGTGGAACAAACCTCACAACCAAGCAAGCTCACCCCTACAGACACTCTGCCCCGGCCCACAAAGGACAGAACGTGGCATCTCCCCAGCGCTCCTGGCACGGCCGCGACAGTCCCCAGCTCCCGGAGGACACTTTGAAGCTTCTCCACCAGGATGCCCCAGGGCGCAGGAAGCCGGAGAGGCTCCGCTGCCCTCAGCCAGCAGGGAGGAGAGCTTCACTCCTCGCTTCCAGCAGCCCTGCACTGCAGCTGCCCGCCGTGGGCAGGGCAGGAGCAGGTTCGGGAGCCGCGGGCGGTGACGGTGCCGGCGGGCACTGCCATCTCCTCCTCGTCGTAGCAGACGCACTGGGGACAGCCGTCGGCCACCGGGCTGCCCACGGCGAGGCAGGCGGGGGGCAGGGGAGGGCAGAGCGGGGCGCAGGCGATGTCCCCGGCAGGCTGGCAGGTGCACAGCTTGCGGGCGAAGTCGATGTAGAAGGAGTGGCCGGCGGGGACGCGGCCGCTGGCGAAGCCTTGCATCTCGCAGTCGCTCTCCAGGTAGGGCGGGCAGGCGCAGGGCGGGGGGCACGGGGGACAGCAGCCACCGGCAGTGGGGGTGGCTGTCCCCTCCGGGTCCCCCTCGGGGCACGGGGCGCAGGCGCTGGGGTCACAGGTGGGTTTTGGGGCCGCGCCGCCGAGCAGGAGGCAGGCGAGCGACAGGCGCAGGGCGGCGGTGAGGGCCATGGATCTGGGGGGAAAAGGGGGAAATAGGAGTAGCTGTCACACGGGGCATGGGCACATCGAACCCCCAAGGTCTGGGCTGGCCCCTCCATCGTTTGAAGTGAAGGGGGATGCAGCCACGTCTCATTGACATGCCCACAGCTGGAGTTCGGGTCACCCACATCTCCATGACACGCACACAGCTGGAGTTTGGGTCACACACATCTCCCTGACACACACACAGCTGAAGTTCGGGTCACCCACATCTCCCTGACATGCCCACAGCTGGAGTTCAGATCACCCACATCTCCCTGACACTCCCACAGCTGGAGTTCGGGTCACCCACATCTCCATGACACGCACACAGCTGGAGTTTGGATCACCCACAGCTGGCTGGCACCAAGGGGGTTTGCTCTAAAACAGAATCTCTCATCCCCAAAAGCTCATCCTGGCCCGACCACAGTGTTCTCCACCCCCCCAGGTGCTCAGATGGCTGCAATGTGGGCACTGGCGGGTAAAGCCTGCATTGCAGCACTCATTGAGCTTTGGCGTGGTTGCCCTGACTAACAAATGGGGCTCACCCTCATATTGATGCTAATAATTTACATTTAAATGACTAATTAATTGTTCCTAGGAGACGTTCAGGCCTGGACAGAAGAAGGGTCCAAAGAAGCACTGTGTGCTTTGGTGGCTTGTCCTGTGGCTACTCCTGCAGTTGGGACCTGGCTGCTCCAGGCACCGGGTCTGGGTGTCAGCTCCCAGCCTGTCCTGCTGTGCCACTCACTGCCTGCCCTTTCCAGCCACCTCACTCCTTCAAAGGAAGCCAGAGGTGTCACCCCATCTTTATTTCAACTGGAAAAACATTTTTTTCTTAAGGCAGGTGTTTCCAGCGTTGGGCACTCCTGTGAGACTCTGCTCTTTGCCTCCTCCACTTTTTTGGCCAGCCTCTTTTCAGAGAGTCATTCCCGGCATGGAATTCCCTCCCTGTGCCTGCTGCCTCTTCCTCCATTCACACCCTGGATGCACAGCACCTGGCAGCTCATGCTGAAGCCTTTTTCTGTTTAAAGGCTGAGGACTCCTCTCTCTTTCAGCTTTCCAAGACCAATCATTTCCCTTAAGTGCACTTTTGGGTCCCTCCTCTCAGTCTGAGTGCCCTTCTGTCCTGCTGTATTAAATACAACTTCTTCCTTTTTGCACTGGGTCTTTCTCTTCTCCCATTGCCCCAATGTCACCTTTGATTACTTTTATATCATCACCATTTGGTAGCCCAAATTTCCTACCCTTGCAGTCATGCAACTGCTTGCAGTTATTTCTTCACATCTCTTTAAACCAAAATATTTGCAAAATGCATAACCATAAAGAAAAAACTTGAAAGGACAGACTCCATCCATTATCAATTGAAAAAAAAAAAAGAAAAAAAAAAAAGTCTTTGAAGCTTTTCTGGTTTTAAAGCAAATTCCTGCCAGTTTCATTTACTTACACCTGCATTATCTTTGCTGGAGTTTACTGTTCTGCCCCTTCCTTTCATTCACACATTTTGATCTAGTGGTTATTTTACTGTCACTCCAGAGGACTGTGCCAAGCAGCACGGAGCCCAGACATGCTCCCCATGGAAAAGGGGAAAGTGAAGGGAAGGATCTCCCATCCCCAAGCCAAGAGCTCCCTCCTGGCTGCCCACATGGACAGAGCAGCTCACCACCACCAAACACCATTAAGCCGAAGGTTTCTCACACCCCAGCCTCATCAGTCCCATCCATTGCCAAAACATCTCTCCCCACCAACAGCACCAGAACTGGGCACAGAACCAATTTCCAGCAGATTTCCAACGCCACGGGTCTGCCATTGAGCGGCCGCAGCATCAAGATGCTCCCGCTGTTTCCTAGGGAAATGCTCATCCTCCCCCTCACTCCTGGGGCTCCGGGCTGGCCCTGCCCCGTGCCTAGTGCCCGTGGATCCCGGGTTACCTGCAGGGTGGCCGGGCAGGCGGGAAAGGCGCTGGGGTGCGGTGCAAGCCTTGGGAGGTGACCCCACTCTCGCCCCGCAGCCCGCCCGGCACCTCTATTTATGCGGCTCCGCGGTGAAACCCCGGCGGGGCGAACCGGGAGGCGGGGAAGCCTCCAAGGTGCTGGGCAGGGCCAGCAAGATGCTTATCTTGCTCGCGGTGTTGGTTTAGTGTGAGCGAAGGCTAATCCGGCGTGTCCAGCGCCTGCAGGTTCGTCCTCCCTCCCCGCTCCCCTGTGTGCAGGCTTCGTCAGGGTTTCTGAAGCATCAGCAGCCCCCTGTTCTTCACAGACTGCTGGGAACAGGGATGCCGGGTCCACGGGGAGAGCAAAATGAGTTAAAAGCTCTAGCAAGGCAGCACCGCTGAAATACAGCCAGCTCTGGGGTGATGCACCCCAAAATGCAGGAGCCAGTGGTGGTTGTGGACCTTCTCAGAGCCTTCGTCCTTGTCTCCACAGAGCTTCCCAGGGCAGGGCAGCCCTCCCAGGATTGACATACACTCTTTAAAGCACTTGGGGTTTGTTTTCCTCTGGGTTAAGGGAGCCAAGGCCATGGATCTCAGCAGAGAAGAGGTGCACGAATTTCATGTGCCCTGACCAGCACGAGCAGCTCGAGCTTCTTCCCCCAGAAAATTTAGTCCCTGGCGTGGAAATATCTTACCCTGATGTACTCATTAACTCATTGGAAATGTGCCCCCCAGCCTTGCAGGGCAGAGGGATGAAGAGCAGAGGCATCTTGCAGCAGATGGGACTGGAGAGCAGTGAAGTTTTTGGGAGCACACAGTGCCCTGCTCCCGCTTTGGAGCGGGAGGTGCTGGAGAAGAGCATAGGCTGGAGCTGCAGCTCGAGGGAGCACTGGAGCTGGCCACTGCACTCAGGACAGTGGGCTGGGATGCTGCCTGGCCTTCACCCACCTCCTGCTGGCCACTGCACTCAGGACAGTGGGCTGGGATGCTGCCTGGCCTTCACCCACCTCCTGCTTCCCTCTCACAGCTCGTGAAGCCTGGAACCCCTCATCCCTCTGGTAGGTACATGGGACCCCCATGAACCACAGAGCTCAAGAGCACTGAGCTGTGCCCCTCACGGGATACATAAAATACTGACAGGGCCTCAGTGGTAAGGGAAGGGAAGGGAAAGGAGCTCAAAAGACCATTTATCCAGAGGGGGTCAGAGGGCAGCCCCAGGGATGTGTGGAAAAGGGACAGAGGGTGGTGGGAGGGACACTTGGACAAGCTGCTCCTGCCACTGATGCTGCTGTGTACGGGCATGTGTTTATAGGTCCTGCAGGAATTCTCGCAGACAAGTCAAATGAAACCTCCTCCCTTGCTTCCAGAGGCCTTTTCCACCCCAGAGACACAGTGGGCAGGATGGCATCAGCCAGTCCCTCCCCCTCCTAGCCCAGCACTCTGGGGTGCTGGTGGGGCTGTGCTCTGTGGGACGTCCTCAGGATGCTGTGTTTGCATCCTCAGGGTCACAGTGATGCCTTAGGTTTTAACTTTTATATTGTTTCCAACCCTGCAGTGCCCAGTGTAACTCTGCAGCTCCCTGGAGCTCGTTCAGTGCTGTTCTCTCATGCTCACACTGACATAACAAAGCCTCTCCAGCTCGCTCTCCAAGGACACCCAGACCCTCCTGGGCCCAACAACTGCAAACCTTCACCTTGGGGAGAGGGGGGCAAGCTTGGGCAAATTCCATCCTTGCCTGGCTTCTGCTTGGGGAATTGATGCTGATATCAAAGTGGGAAGAACTCGGGAGCTGTCATTGTCCATTTTGGGATGCACTGAGGCAGGAGCCTCTGGAGCCCTGAGTGTGACCTCTGAAGGCCTTTCAAATCAATCCCTCCTTTATTCCTTTATTCCTGCCTAGTCTCTGTTTCTAGGGAGCCATTTAAGGCATCAACAGCCTGGCAAACTACAGTAGACACAACACCAACTTCCTTGGGCAGGGCAATGCCACTGTCGGAGGTGCCTGCAAAGAGCAGCCCCCAGGGACAGTGAAGGGGCCCTGGCAGTGCCTTGGTGAGCCTGGCTCCAGCCCAGGATGAGCAATCCTGAAAGATCTGGAGCTCACACCCAACTTTATCAGCTCCCACACTCATGGCTAACACACAGAAGCAGTTTTAAATATTCAAGGCTAATACTCAGCAGTTACTTCGCCTTTGCTGGAGTGCATCTGCCTGTCCTGGAGCCTGTCTGCAGCTGGCAGCCACTGCCCTGCAGCCCTCCTGCTTGCTGCTGTTGCTGGAAGCACCAGGCTTTGAGCTAATCCATATCAGACAGCCTGATCCAGATTCACACTCAGTTCTGGGCTTCATGGAGATTTGGGGCACTTGCAGACTTACTCATGTGAGTTTGGAATACAGGTATGGACTAACGTCCTTCACTTTGCAACAGAATTGCTAAAGTAAATATGATACAATGAGTTTGAGCTAATCAGTTTTTGTTTTTCTGGACAAAGATGGTTATTGCTCAAGCAAAAACTCTCAGAAAATCTGATAATAGCTCGTGTCGCTCAGGAAACAACAGACAGCAGAGACACTTTTCCTAAATATAAATACTTCAGCATTCCATAACTGAATAAAGATCTTGTACAAACTAGATTAGATTGGGAATATGGAGTAGCCACTTAGCAGCAAGCTGAAATTGAAATTGGTTGTTGCCATCTTGCAGCAGCTCCTGAAACTTATAGAAAGATTGGAAACCTCTCTGGATCTTTTGAGAGCAACTCCCCCAGACTGGGTTTTACTGGCACTTCAGTTTGGTCCCACAGCCCACTTTTGACATTTGCCTTCATTTATGTTTTTGGCAGCCATGACAAATGGCTCTTCTGACCTTCATTATCAGTTCCTGGAACACAATGGCCTGACAGCAAAATTAGGATCAAGCCTTGCCTTCCCCTCCACGCCTCGATGAGGAGCTCTCAGGATGCACACCCAGGGATGAAGCTGTACCCCCTCTCCCAGTTACTGCACCATGGATGAGTCTTTGCTTCTTGGGGTTCCCTTCACTGTCCCCTCATGTGGGACCTTGCATGAGACACCTGGTGCCACCACCTCCCCCAGAGGTGAGGAAGGTGCTTTCCAAAGCCCAGCTGCCACCACAGGGGTGACCATTCACCACCAGGCCAGCACCTCATCCCCTCTGCTCATCACAGCCCTTGGCTCCTCCTTCCCACCCTTCCTGCTGACACTTTCCACATTCTGGGGCTCTGTGTCCCACCGGTTCCTCCCTCCTTGTCAGACCTCTCCCGCTGCCTCCTTGGAGCCAAACACAGCCAGGGGTGAGCAGGAAAGTCTCCTGGGGATGCCTGCAGCCCTGCCTGGGGTGGGTGGAGAGGGACACAAGGGTGCAGCCGCACTGTGACTTGCCCCCAGCCCTGCTCCTCTTGTGGCAGAGATGGGATCTGGCCCAGAGGGACCAGGATAACTCTGGGCAGCTGCAACATGGGCAGTGCACAGGTACCTGCAGCTGGCAAACACACCCAACCTCCTCCTGCTGAAATCCAGGCAGTAACAGCCATCCCCTTCCCATCCTCACCTCCCCACATTCCCTGCCCGGCCCCAGGGAGCTCTGTGTAACCACACACGGCTGTTAAACACAATTTCTTTGGTTATCTCCTCTTTAGTGATACAGGGGGTGGCGTTTGGCAGACAAATATTATACATTACAATTTTCACCCAGGTGTTCTGAGAAACTACAGGCAGGATTAGGCCAGAGGCTCCCTTGCCCAGGTGGTCTGGGCTCGGGGGCACACCTGGACCTGCCGGAGGAGGTGGAGGCAGCCGAGCTGCTCTGCTACTTCTTGTCGTTCCTGCTGACAAAGGTGAGGAGGTCTGTGGCTGTGACCACACCAAACACCATCTGCTTCATGAAGGAGCTGCCGTTTCCACTGACTGGAAGCACAGAAAATTCCAGTTTAGCAGTGAAAAAATGGAAAGGAACGCCATCACCCCCACCAGCCCCCTCACCACCACCTTCCAGCTGTGCAGAGGCTGCTGTTCATTTATTAAAAGAAAACCTTAACAGGGATGGGACAGCATCTGTCTGAGCTCTACCTCCACAGAAATGATGGAGCTGCAGTCAGGTTACTGTGATCACACCAGAGAGGCTTTTGTTGCAAATAATGCACCTTTCCCCGAGCAGGAAACTTAATTTCCCAGTTGTTTTTAGCCAACCTCTGTTCCAGTCCTGCTCCTATCGCCACAAAACTTTTCAGAGCAAACTAATGAGACTCTCTAAAAGCAGCAGTGAGGCACTTTCCTACTCTGTTCTCATAACATCCTACACCACCACTAATGAAACAACACTTCAATAATTGTTTTAACTGTCTGATAAATGTTTTCTTAAATAAAAATAAAACTAGCCACCAGAGTCCAAACACGAGATAAAATGCAAGCTCCAAAGGTGTGGGAAGAAAGTAATAAATAAGGGGGTAACTGTGAGAGCATTAAAACAGCAGCTCTGGAGAAGAAAGTGTTGTTTGAAAATCAGAGCAAGAGGTGCTGCAGACAGCTGGTTGATATTTTTTTGTGGGTGCCACTTAATTTGCTAATACCATTTAATTTTTATCAAAACTTGATACTCAAGAGGATATTCCTTATTTCATGGTGACATAGCCGAGAAATGAAACTGCACCTGGCATTAATTTTGGTGGCTGAATTGGAAAGGTGCATCAAAGACCATTTGGAATGACAGGTTTTTGTTTGCAACCCACTGTGGGAACATGGATGGACTTGCAAGTTTTAGAGCTGATGGGGCACTGGGGGAGCAGGCCCTGGAGATGAAGGTTTGGGATGTTTGGGCACGGTGGGTTTTGGAGGCCCCGAGCTGAGCAGGCACCCCCTTGCTGGCAGTGTCACCCCCTGCTCACCCGAGGGATGCTTTGCATGCTCAATGTGTAATCCCATCCAATCAGCATAATTACACCCTTCAGCTCTAATTTGAAAGGCCTAAACGTTTGTCTTCTGACTGCTTTTTCATGTTGCTCACTTCTATCAGCCAAGGTCAAATCTGTACTTCTAGAATTCTTTTGGTGTAATTGTGCTGGAAAGGTGTGTCAGGCTCAGATTTGCTGAGCACCTCCTGCCACCACACCTTTTTTTGGTCAGAGGAGGAACAAGGGGTGATCCCTGCTGCCACTGATGTGTCACCAACCCTGATGCTGCTGTGGTGCTGCCGCAGGTGACTCTGCTGGGTTGGTTTGCTGCACCGAGGGCAAGGTGGCTGTGCAGTGGATTGAGAACAGACCAAACCTGCTTCAATGGTGGTCCCAGACTGGCAGAGCATCCCTCAGCCATGGCCCAGGCAAGACTCACACACAGCTGCTGATGCCTTAGGTTTTAACTTTCATATTGTTCCCAGCCCTGCAGTGCTCAGTGTAACTCTGCAGTTCCCTGGAGCTCGTTCAGTGCTGTTCTCTCATGCTCACACTGACATAACAAAGCCTCTCCAGCTCGCTCTCCAAGGACACCCAGACCCTCCTGGGCCCAACAACTGCAAACCTTCATCTTGGGGAGAGGGGGGCAAGCTTGGGCAAATTCCATCATTAGCTAAAGTTTTAATTGGCTAATTTATGCTGATATGCAAATGGACCAAACCTATAAAAGTGTGAAGAACTCGTGACCTGTTGTCCATCCTGGGATCCACTGAGGCAGGAGCCTCCAGACCCCCGGGGTGTAACCTTTGAAGGCCTTTCAAATAAATTCCTCTTTTATTCCCTTATTCCTGTCTAGTCTCTGTTTTTAGGTACCCATTTAAGGCACCACCCCAGGCTACACATCAGTGCCCCTAATGCCCCACGCCACAGGGCTTGCTCATGGCCTGACCCATTTTTTCTCAGCATTCTCAACCTACATGCCTGAATTCCACCTAAGCTTCACCTAACGTGGCCAGATGCTCCTTCTGACCTTGCCCCTGGGCTACAGAAGTCTACAAAGATCCCTTATTTCCTCCTCGCTTGCTTTGCTCCCCTCCCCTCATCCCTGTGGTGTCAGGAAGAGATGTGGGTGAAGAGTGGGCAGTTCTGGGGCTTTGCAGAGCAGAAATCCCTCCTGCAGAGGCTCAGGGGCTGCACAGGTGCAGCAGCTGCACTGACACCTGCCACGCTCGGCTTGAGAATTTCCCTGTCCCCTCTCAAACATTTGTGCCCAGCCCGTGGAGAGCCCCTGCAGATACCTACACTGCATCTGCTCGTGTACGACGATAGCAAAGTGGTCGTTCTCCAGGATGCAGGAAAGCTTCCCGAGGCTGTCCTCCAGGCCAATCTAAACAGGACAAGGTGTGACATTTAATGTTTTATTTCACCTGGCAATGGCTGGGCTCTGATTTCAGAGGATGCTGATTCCCTAGCTGGATGAAATCCCCTGTCAGTGTAGGACTGGGGGGTGGACCTTCCCTCACTTGGCTCCTGGTGTGAAAGCTCCCACATCTGAACCCTGCTGGCTCAGCAGAGTTTTCACAGGTGCTTGTTCTTACTCTTGGTTCCAAGACGTCGCCATCGCCCTCCCCACCTCTCTCTGCCTTCTCACCAGCCTCTTCTCCCAGCTCCTCTCCCAGGCCTCCCTCTCTCCCTGTCCCCAGACAGCAGCCCCAGCCTCAGGGGTACCTTTGAGAACTGGTCATAGGTGACCTTTGTGACAGGGTCTGAGAACTCTGCATTTCCAGCCAGCACGGAGGTGAGGGTGTTGCTGAGGGTCACCATTCCCAAAATAAGCCTGTAAGGGAACAGGGAGTTTTCCAGATAGTCAGACCTGAGGTAAGACCCATGCTTTATGTATGAGCTGAACTTCTCTGTTTGAAGCCAGTGACTAAATTGTTGCTGCAATCAGTGTGAGCACCAGGTTTCTCCTCACTTGAGCAGGACAGGAAAGTCTCTGCCCTCACCAAGCTGTTGGTTTCACAGTAGTTAAAGTCTGCTGTTGCAGTCCAGCACTTGGCACCTGGGAGCAGGAAAACCCGTGGGCTCTCCCGTTACTTATTTTTGTAGGTTTCCCCCCAGCCCTCACCACTCCTCTGGGCTCCTCTTTGCCTGTGCACTGATGCAGCACCTTCTGAGTTTGGTGGGGACTGGATGGGGCTTTGACTGGCTCATTTACAGGAGTTTTATTGATTAATCTTCACAAAGAGTCAGATGATCTTTTTAAAAATATGCATCAGAGTCCAACACAAGAACCCCAACTCTGAATCAGTAAATGGGAATTTAACTTCATCATGAGTGATTTTTCTGTGTGAATGGCCGTCTCTTTAGTGAGCGAAAATAGTTACCCTGACTCAGCAACAACAGGAGCTTGGTCATATCCCTTCTCCTGGAGGATCTCAATTGCCTTTTGACAGCTGACTTCTGGGAGGAGAATGAGAGGGGCCGAGAGATTCAGTTTCTGCACCTTGATGTTCCACCACCTGTTGAAAGACAAATGGCAGTGCTGAGCTGTGGCTCTGCTGCACAGCTGTGGCCTTGAGCAGGGGGGGCAAGGCCAGAGGAGATGAGGGATAGTCTGCCTGCCCGAAAAGCCAGCCCCACTCCTAAGCCCAAAGCAGAAATGCCACCATGGCCAAGTCTTGTTGAAGCCAAGCTTTCCCTAGGCCCAGTGTTCATGCAACTCCAGAGGCAGGGCTGAGACCAGCAGCTGGCAAGGTGCTGAGCTGTCCTGAATCCAAGGAAACTACTGAAGGCTTCACGTCAAGCTCATAAATGGGTGACCTACCAGTTCTACTCCTTTGGACTGTATCCTTGGTCCTCACAAGGCAGCATTTGCAGCTCCTGCAGGAGAGAGCCTGGCAGAGATGCTCGTGTGACTTATGAGGCACAAGCTGAGCTGGTTTGTGGGGGAACACAAGCACCTCCCAAACATCTCAGCCCTGAGTTCTTGCAGAAAAGGCAGGGCAGTGCTAGAGCCTGGAAGGGCCAAGAGCAACTCTAACTAGACACAAGAGGCTTTGTATTAAGTTTTTAGGAAATAGCTTACCATAACCTTTGGTAAAGAAGTAATACCTGCTGCCTTTGGGGTGAGACCAAGAGCTTTTCCAAACAACTGGGATCAGCAGTTTGCCTGTGACTCCCTGCCTTGAGGGGACTCTTTCCCCACAGTGTCCAAGGGACAGCAGAGTTGGTCATCTTTTCTGGCCAGCAGCTCTGGAAGGTGAAAATTTCCTATCCCCTGCCTGAACAGACCTGCAGAGCTGTTTAAAAAGGGGCTTGCTACAACAGGGACCCACTTCTCCATCAGCCTGATGGTCTTTTGAACCTCAGATGTGAAGGAGGGAGAGGTTTTCAGAGGGTTTAGGTGGCCTGGGCTGCCACGTGAGAGTGGATCAGCTACTTTGGGATAGAAACGGCTCCTTTATAGACTTTGAGTGGAGAGCTGAGAGATAATCACTCAAAAGTGAGGAGCTGATATTACAACCTCCCCAGAGGAGTCTGGACTTAACTGCGTTTTTTCTAAACACTAAAAGAGAACCCTTTCCTTTGAAGATAATGATTTCCAGACTCAGAAAGCTGATTCCTTTAGCACAGTTTATCCCAGCAGAAGTTGTCTTACCAAGGCTTGTGCTCCTGGACATCATTTAGGTACCCATTTTTTATCATCCACTTATCATTCACAAATTTGGACCTAGAAATCACCAACAAAGAGTGAGTCTGTGAGGCTTCCAGAAGAAGTCGTGCTTTGTTTCATGCACCAGACCACAGCACTGCCCCCGGGGCTCCCATGATTTTTGCAGCTGGCTGCTCTCAGCCCCTTTTAAGGTCAACAGGAGCATCGGGTGCTCAGTAACTCTTTGAAGCACGCCAGCTATTTGCCTTCCTAACTTTAGGCATGCACGTTCAGAAAGTGCAGCTTGGCTGAGTCCTGCTCCGTGCAGTAAGTCAGTGACATGAGGAAATAAACCCCAAGTGTCCCAACACCCAGCCCCTGACGATTGCCACTGTGATGTGCTGTTTCTCCCCGTTGTTTATTTTGCTTTTTTCCTGTGATCTGCCCAAGGGAGACTCCCAGCTCTGGGCTCACTGCGTGTGCCTTGCTATCAGATTTATTGGGGTAGCTCTCCAGAACCCCAAGCACCTGGGTTTAACTCATGTCACAGAAGGCCCTGGGAGCTCCCACCCTGAGGCTGGAGAGCAGGGGAGGAAGCAGGACACTCACATGTAGTTCCGGACGGAGTCGGGCAGGATGACCACGCAGCGCTGACCTTCCTTCAAGTCCTTGGCCGCTCTCACGGCCACGGACATGGCACTGCCCGAGCTGCCACCTGGATGTGTACCAAGGAGAGGGAGACAAGTGTCAGGGCTGCCCAGGGTGCAGGGCCACTGTCCTGGTGTGGGGAGCACAGGCTGCTCCAGCTCAGGGTGCAGAGGTGGCACCTTGGGGGATGGTGGCTTGGGACACTGGGATGGGAGGACAAACAATCCCGAAGCTTTGTAGGCTCTAGGGTCAGGCAGAGGTAGGGATTGATGGGACATGTTCATATGGTGGCTCTCGGACTTTTAAGGCAGCATAAAAGTCACCTCATGGACTTCATGAAGCACTTCTTGTGGTGGCTCTGTGGGCAGACCAAGGGCTGGAAGGTCCCATGCAGGGACATCCAGAACATGCTGCCCACACTGCACCCTCCCTTTGCATGAGCATGAGACCATGCCAGTCCTTGAGCTTCTGGCTGACATACCTGGCAGCCAAAAGATTGGCTTTAAATGCACTGTAAGCACTGAAAAAACCATAAACATTACATTCATGCTTGGAATACCAGGCCAACGTGATGGGAAGACTTAAACACTCCCCATGTCTGTATGCACGCATGTGATTTGCTGCACGTAGAGGGAACAGGTCTCTGCTTTACAGAGGCAATTCTTCCACCACTAGTCTGAGTAGAAGTCAAACACATTCCACTATCTGTGTGCCAATTACACACTGCATTCGAGGCAGCACGTATTTTACAGCAGGTTAATTATCCCTGGGTCACATTTTTCAAACAAACGAGGAACGGCCCTGAAAGATGCAGTTCGGGGAACATGAAGCTGTTCACAAATTATGCTTGAGTTCAAACAAGTGGTTTCTGTTGAAACACAGTGACTCCCTGCCTGCTAGGTTAAATCAACATTTAAGTGTTTCATTACACATATATAGCCTGATCTTTTCCAAAACTCCCTGGATATGAGTGCTCAGGGCTTTTATCAGCTGCAACTACAAGCCTACGTAGTGTCTGGTCCTGGGTGCAAACCTGTGTCTGCCTGCCTGGTGTCAGAGGAGGCTGAAAGCACGCTGGTGCTGTGTGGAGGGTACAGGCAGGGTTTGTGTGAGGGCACTTGTTCATTTAGGGAAGCCAGCGGGATCACTTACAGCTTGTTGGCACAGGGAGAAATACTCAGTAAGAACATCTCACACTTTCTTTACTTTCAAACCCTTCTGGTCCAAAGCTGGCACCTCTGGCGTGGCAGTGACACCGAGCACAGCCTCGCAGAGCTGTTGGCAGAGCCCACCTGTCCTGTCCAGAGCCCCACTAATCCTCCCTCCAGCCTGTGTAACTCTACACTGCCTGAAGATCCAGTTCCACTGCAAAAGTGCTCTGGCAAGAGGAGAATTATTGCTTCTATAATTATTGTGGCCGATGAGTCAGACCCCAGACCAGACTCAGGGACACACCTCTGAAGTCTGCAGTGACCTATGCACAGCCCAAGGCTCAGCCTTTCAGCCCTGCTGACCCAGCAGACACAAAAGGCAGAGGGCACCTACCCTGGAGCATTTTGGTCCCAAAAGGATGAGGCTGAGAGGGTTTGTTAAGAGAACAAACTGCCGTGGCTGGTGCTTACCACACAACAACCCCTCTTCTCTGATCAGCCTGCGGGACATGAGGAACGAGTCTCTGTCGTTGCTTTTGTACCACTGATCGACCACCTGAAAGGAAAACAAGGAGGATGAGTCTTGGCAATGCCATTTCAGGCTACCCTGACCCTCTGAGGCATACTGTGGTGCTGATGCCCACACCACCTGGCAGCTCTGAGCTGCCTTCCGTACTTGTTGAAAGCATTTGTCAGGCTATCCACGGTCTGGAGGGTGTGCTCTTGCAGACACCAACATCTTTCCAGCCAGCACCCTTTCCTTGGAGATTTAGGGATGCCTGACAGGTCCAGAGTTAGGATGTGGAAGAGGGAGTGGTGTTTATGTTATCCCAGGCCAAACTACATTAATGGTTGAGATTTTTGGTCGCCAAAATGAGATCCAGCTACAAGAATCAGTCTGGGTTATTACAGGTGACAGTTCTGCAGGCAGGTGCTGACAGCAGGGATGCAGTTAAAACCTGGAAGGAGAAAGGATCTAGGGTCTAAAGCTGTGAGGGACCTTTCTAGAATGAGGCCAGGACAACACAGGCAGCCTGTGTTAGGGCTTTAAAGCTCTGTGGCAGCTGATACACTGAGAGGGAACTTGACAACAAGAGGTACAAGGTTCGTGATCTGCTGTCTTACAGGGCTTGGATCTTGTCTTCCAGCCTGTACAAGGTGCAGGATTTCTGCTCTGTGTGCGTGGTGCCTGAGGCAGAGAAGGCTCAGGAGACAGCAGTGTGATGAGGAGCAGCCTCAACACAGATATCTGTGTGATCACAGCCAAAGGGGAACGCTCTGAACATTGGTGAGGCTGAGCAGAGGAGGCTCACACTGTGTTATATGCCTCCTTTTCTCCTCTATTTACCTGCTCCTTGTGGGTCAGTGATAAGCAGAGTTACTCAGAGAGATGCTCCATGCTGGGGTCCCAATTCCCCCACAACAGCTTGTTCTGCACTGGGAAGATGTGCCAGGACCATGGCACCTCTGGGCTGTGGAGCAGGCTGGATGCAAAGCCAGAGAGGAGGCAGAGGCCCCTCACCACGTGGTTACTCACTGATCTGTCGAGGACAGTGGGGATGAAGTCGTGCCCAATGCCTTCCACCTCGATGGTTGTGGTATTGGTCCTGTTCATCTCACTGGGCAGAGCCACGATGGAGCCGTCAGGGTCCACGCCAACGATCTTTGAGCGAAGGACATTTTGTCAAACCAAAACGGGAATTCAGAAACAGCCAAACACAAAACACAAAGGAAAAGTTACCCACACCCTTATCAGCAATGTTTCCTTCCCCTGATATTCATTAATATTCCTAACCACTGGCAGCATGGAGAGCTTCCAGGATAAAAGGGTGCTGTTTTTCACTGTCTTTTTAAATAGATCCTAGGTAGCATTCAGCTGTTGCAGAAGTGACTGGTGGCTTAAAATGTTATCACTCTCAAGGTGTTTGTCATCACCCCTTTGGCAGAGCCTGCCACTTCCAAAGCTCAGCCCTTAGGACAGTGCCAGTGCTCCTTAATCTGCTCTAGGGTGAAGCCAGCCAGCGAGCTCCAACCTGTGGAAACCTGTGGATACAGACATCCCTTCTGGATCTAGCTGTGCTGATGGTGACACCTCCCTGGTTATCTGCAGCTTTGTGTCTGGGCTGAGGTTGCCTCCCTCAGCAGGCAGCTTAAAAAGGCATGGTGACACTGCTCCCCACGCAGCTGCACAGAGCCAGGGAGGCAACCTCATATCCCAGTCCTCCAGTGGTGGGCCCACACCTCTCTGATGTGTCTGGCATCACTGACCAGACCAGAGGGGCAGTGACTGCCATGCCTCCAGTCTGCCTTGAAGCATCAGCTCTGCAGATGAGCATCATGGCTGATGTCAGCCCTAAAGCACGGAGGGTTTTGCAGTGGCAGAGGAGCAGCATTTGCACTCTGTGTCCCCCATAGTGTCCTGCACAGGGCAAGGCACCAGGCAGAGGGAGATTTTAGTGGGGCTGTGGAAGCTTTGGTGTCTAAGGGACTTGGATGGGTCTAAGTCAACGTAAGCATCACCAAATTGCTTCCAACAAAAGCCACGATTGCTGCGAACAAACAAATAGGTGGAGACAGCAACTGCTCCCTCAGGTGAGCTGTGGGGTTAGGCAGGCAATGACATGCAGTGACAGGACAAGGGGGAATGGCTTTGAGCTGAAGGAGGGTGGATTTAGATTGGATATTAGGAGGGAATTCCTTATTGTAAGGGTGGTGAGGCCCTGGCACAGGTTGCCCAGAGAAGTTGTGGATGCCCCATCCTTGGAAGAGTTCAAGGCCAGCTCTGAGTAACCTGGTCTGGTGGAAGGTGTCCCTGCCCATGGCAGGAGGGTGGAATGGGATGACCCCTGAGGTCCTTTCCGACCCAAACCATTCTGTGACTCCATGAAAACCTCAGCAGTCCTGCCTCCCACCTTACCTTGCACTCTGGGCACTTCTCCTTCAGCTTCCTGGCAACACCAGTGATGGTGCCTCCTGTGCCAGACCCAATCACCACCATGTGGACCTTGCCTGTGGGTCAGGGGAGAGAGAGGCTTTCAGGGGCTCTGCACAGCTCCCAGCACGATCTCCCCTCTATTCAGGCCCCTGTGCAGGTGCAGAGCCTGTGCCCACCAGAGCCCCATGTGAGGAAAGGTCAGGCAGAGGCTCTGCTGCTGGCCAAAGCCTGGTCCTGTGGGGAAGCTCGGATGAGCTTGCAGGACCTGAGCACAGCTGATCCTGCCTCACTGCAGGGAGATGAAGGAGACCTCCGGATCTCCCACTGCAGGTCTCCATGATTCCTGCATCTTTGGCATCCACTGAGCTGAGGGAACAGCAGGAAGCTGTGCCAGGGCAGGTTTAGGTTGGATATTAGGAAAAGGTTCTTCACCCAGAGGGTGGTTGGGCACTGGAACAGCTCCCCAGGGCAGTGGTCACAGCTCCAAGCCTGACAGAGCTCAAGGAGTGTTTGGACAATGCTCTCAGACCCATGGTGTGACTTTTTGAGTGTCCAGTGCAGGACCAGAAGTTGGACTTTGATGATCCTTGGGGGTTCCTTCCAACTCAGAATATTCTGTGATTCTGGGGCTTAAGGCAGAGGGAATATCTCAGCATATCCAGCCCTTTCAAACCACACCATGTCAAAGCAAATCACACATGTGAATATCATTAACAGGCACAATTTTCAGCCTGTGTTGACATCTACAGTGGAGGGATAGCTCAGCTCTGCCCTGGCACCTGCCTCTGTCAGATGCAGCCTCCCTGGCCTTGACGAAATTATACAGATTTAGGACTGGTAGGAGCATAATTGGAGCCTGGCCTTCAAAACCTGATGCTGCAGCTGCATTGGGAAAAGGGGACCTGAAATCCAAGGCTGGCAGCCAGCTTGAGCAAATTCTAACACTGCAGTGGAGGGAAGGCTGGGACTCTCCTGTTCCTGTAGATTACCTGACTGCTTTACTGCTCTGATAACTGCTCTCCAGTTAAAACCCTTGAGTCCTGTTCTCATTTTACAGTGCTCCCAGAACTGGCAATAAATTTCACTTCTATCTGCACAGACGTGGACTGGGACAGTCCTTTATCCTCCCCAAGCTCTCACTTCCAATGTCACCAGTTTGTGAGATTTCCAGTTATTTTGATTTGCAAACGAGTGTGCTGGATCAGACACAGCCTGTCATGCCCTGGTGGATTTATATTCCCCTCTAAGGCCTCGTGGGATATCTTGTGTTCCCAGCTGGCAGGTCATAGAGGTGGTGTGGCCACCAAGAGACATGTTCTTTCTCCTTTAGGTACAGCCTGAATTTCTCAAGGCCCTGGTCTCCTCCCCCAGGTTTTTGCAATGGGAGGGGACAGCTGGGAAACCCTGCAGGCTGAGGTGTATCTGGAGAGGATTAGGAGAGCTTGCTACACCCTGCGTGTCAGTGCTATTAAGATAATACTGACTGCCCCTAGAGAGGCCCTTTGGGCTTTTTCTAGACATTCAGGTCAATAAATGATGTAAATTAAGCCTCTCAGAGAGGGTTACAGCCCTCTGCACGTAGAGGCAAGAGCACAGACGGTACCTTCACACTGCTCCAGGATCTCCTCAGCCGTGGTGTCGTAATGAGCCAGGGGGTTGCTCGGATTTCGGTACTGTTTATTCCAACAGAGAAGAGCAGGAGTTACCATGTGAAGAGTAGGTCAAATACCAAACCAGCAATAGCTCCTGACAGAGCTGTACCCAAAGCATGCAGCTGCCCCCTCCTCTCCCTGCCGAGGGAGAAGCTGCCACCCCACCACAACAGGTCACAGGTGTTGCTCCTGCCTGGCCCTTTGGGAGAGATTTCCAAGCATGCTGAGGGTTTTTCCACACTGAAAGGTTAAACATGCCCACAAACACTCTTTCCAGCACTTGGTGCCCATCAGGTGTGAGGATGGTTCAGAGGCTGGGAACTGTGGGCTGGAGAAGCTGTCCTGCCTGCACAGAGGGATTTGCTGCAGGGGGTACAGAGGTGCAGCACTGATATTTGTGCATCCCATGTTCACACTCATGGACCAGGTGGCTTCTGAAAAGCTCAGCCAGTCTTTAACTCCCTTTTTTCTTAGAAGGAACAAGTTTCCCTGACTTTCCTGCTCTCCAGGGAGTCAGACCAAGTGCCCTTCTGTCCAAGACCCAGCACTGCAGGAACCTCTGGCATGAGTCACCAGGGCTTGCCCTTTATAGCGTGAGGTTTATTTTTGAGGCAGAACAGAAGCTGCTAGCTAGGCATAAAAAGTGGGGCTTTTTTTCAGGTCAAAGTTAAATCTGAAGGAATTTGAGGAGTCTTTGAATTGTGCAAGAAAACTCAGCCTCGCCCACTTCCAGGCTTTGGCAGAAGTGTCACAGGTTTGGAAGTGTCCCTTGTTTTCTTTCTGTCCCCCTGTGCTTTGCAGAGGAGCGATTAAGTTTCAAATGCCGTAAAACAGTGACGAAATCTGCCACTGGTGCCAGTTTGAATGAAACCCCCAAACACAGGCACACTTGGAGAACAATCTATAAACTGTGTTGGGGAAAATTCAGTGAAGGGATGGTGTTTACCTGGTCCAGGATGTGAGAGTTTGGGATTTCATTTTTCAGCTTCCAGGCAACACGAATGTTGGACTCGGGGGCATCAAAGCGGGCGCACGGGGTCCTCACAATTTCAACACCCAGTGCCTTCAGAATATCGACCTTTGGGAGGGAAGAGAGGAGATGCAACACAACTGATCCCACATAGGGGTGGTAACCCGAACCTGTGGGCTCAGGGCAGCGCCAGATGCCAGAGCAGCTTTGCATGTGGGAGACATTTATCATTTGGAGATACAATGTCCAATTCTGGGCTGTGCTATCTCTGACAAGCTCCTGGCACCCCGGGGCCTCCTGCCTGAAGCTGGCACATGGATTCAAGCCTGGCCTCTTGCCCTGTCCTACTTGGAGGGCAGGCTGGGGACCGGGTGGATGGAGGTGACACTGTGCTGCTCCTTGGTGCCAGGGGAAAAGGGCACAGAGGGAGCTGGACAGGGAACAGTGTCGCCTGGGTGCTGGGATCTGAGCCCCAGCGTGCAAAGGGGAGATCAGAAAGCTGGTTTTGCCCAAAGTCCCTTCTTTTCTCTTTTCTCACCAAGCACAGGGAAGGAGCAAACCAGCCCTAGGGTGTCTCCTCTGGGAGGTGTTGCTGTCAGTGGGAGAGGGGGAGTGTTGGGGCACCTGGAGATGAATCCCATGGCAGCTGGAGGTGGCATCTGATCCAGACTGAGCTTAAGTGAGATTTAGGTTGAAATGAGGGTGACACTTAAGAGAAGGGCTCATTTCTGAGCCTGATCAGGGTCCGGGTCTGGCTTCACTGGCATGAGTTCAGCTGAGCAGTCTGTGAGGCTCTTGGCTCGCCAAGGAGGGGTTTCTGCCATCTCCAGGATGGTGGGTTTACCTGATCATCTGTTCTCATGCAAGTGACTTGAGACACCATCTTGAGAAAGCAAGGTGGTGTCTCAGGCAACTCTAAGTGTCTCCAGGTTAAAGAAAACCATAAATACACAGTGAGGCCAAGTGACCTGTCAGATGTCAGAGGGGAAGTGAGCAGGACTGGCAGGAGAGCCCTGGCAACTGCCAGCCTCTCCTTGTGTCCCTTCACATGCAGCAGATCCTGCTCCATTTCTCTGCAGCCACACACTGCGTTTGGCTATCCCACCACCCCAGCTGCACTTCTGACACCAGACAGTCACCAGCCCATCACAGGCTGCTTTTCTTCCCTCAAGAGGCACCTTTCTGAATAGCAGCTGTGCCAGTGGATGTGCAAGGCTCAATGGTGTTTAAAGGAGAGAGCTCCGGGAAGGGAGAGGCAGAGAGAGAGAGGGAAGGAAATGTTCCCCAGCTGTGGGGTAAAACCACACAGAGCTCTGACCTTCTCCATGCTCATTTTCTCTGGCATGACGATGATGCAGCGGTAACCCTTCAGTGCAGCCACCAGTGCCAGCCCAATCCCTGCATGGTGGGAAACAAAGGGAATTGGTTGACAACAGCATTTGGCAAGAGTGACCGACGTGCGTCGCTTCCTACCTTCCTCTCTCCTGAATGGAACCATGAAATGCTCGCTGACAAGCCACAGGTGGGGGCATCCTCCACAAGCCTCCTGGGATGTAGTGGGAGCACTGGGAAGTGTGAGAGGATGTGCTGACAGGCAAGTGGAGCTGCAGCATCCCTCTCATTTGCAGGAGGGTACCAGTGTGGCACAAAGGGAATGGCAGGGCTGGGGAGAGCTTCCCTTCCCCTCACCAAGGCTCAGGCATCTTCCTGTGTTTTTGGAAACACGGGAGAGAGGTGATTTTGCTTCAGGAGCGCCTTCCCCTCCCCCTCAAGCACTGTTAGTTGTGGGGGGACAGACACACAGGACACTGCACATGTCACCCCGTGGCCAGCAGGCGAAGGGCACCTCCTCTCCGGTTTCACCAGGGTGATGGATGGAGCCAGCTGCTCCCAGCTACAGCAGGAAGGTGAGGCAGCAGGAAGGCGCAGTGTGTCCCTGCCAGGGGCTGTAGGGAGCCTGCTGCCATTCCAGCTTCCCTGGGCAGGCAGGGAGCCAGGTGATCCACCTGGGGAACAGCTCTGGGGGAGCACAGATCCCCTTGGCTCCACGTCTGGGGGTGGCTGAGGTGACATAATATGGTGGGGTGACAAGAGACAGTGACAAGGGCAAAAATCACATGATTTCTCTTCCAACCCACCAGGGCAGTGGTCTCTGGGAACCTCTGAGAATTCAAAAGCTTCCCAGCCTGAAAATACCCAGGGTTGTCCCAGCTCCTGATGCTGTCTGCCTTGCCACGAGATGACCTTCCAGGCACGCCTGTGCAGGTGTGGGACCCTCACAGGACCCTCAGGAATTTCAGCACGGAGGCATGCCAGCATCCCAGGATGTCCATGGGATGCCACCAGGAGGGGAGCTGAGGGGAGGATGGAGCCAGAGCTGACCTCATAACTGCAAGTGCAAGAGCTCCTCAAATTCCTACTCCTCAGAAATGCCACCCTGCCCAGCATCCCTGCAACCAGGGATGCAATGCANGGGAGGATGGAGCCAGAGCTGACCACTCAAATCCCTGCTCCTCAGAAACGCCACCCTGCCCAGCACCCAGGGCATCCCTGCCCTTCCCACCTGTGTTTCCTGAAGTGGGTTCAATCAGGGTGTCTCCTGGTTTGATAATTCCGGCTCTTTCTGCGTCCTCCACCATCCTGAGGCCAATGCGATCCTTCACGCTGCCCCCGGCGTTGAAGTACTCACATTTTGCCACTGGAAAGGGAAAAGAAAGGGGAGAGGTGCCTCCATCAGGTGCCAGGACATCTGTTCCTCCTCTGCAGGTTGGTTCTTTGCCCAGGGGAGGGCATCCACCATTTGCTTTTCTGGGACTATCCATCAGCAGAACCTGCACAGAGTCCTTTCCCCCACGTTTCCTCAACCCTGGATGGGTTTAAAGTCAACCTGGTCAGCCCAGGATGGGTTTAAAATCAACTGGACATAGTCACTGCAAGTGGGGGGTCTCACACTGACACAGCACTCCTTGTTGCCCTGCCTTGAGGACTCTTCTGTGGGCAAGGCACTGTCAGGGTTAGCAGCAAGGTCTTGCTGTCTACCCTGGCACACTGAAGTTTTTAATGGATATCTTAAAAGGTCCCCTTTTGCAGGGGTGATCTGTTATCCTGACTCGGGTGTCATAAAAAAAAACACCAAAAACAAACAATAGAAAGAACATTTTCAAGTGTCAGACAAAGTAACAATTTTTTTCACTGAGCTAGCAACAAACCAAGTAACTTTCCAAGGAACATTCAAATGGCAAGGCACATCTCGGTCCTACTCAGGGCCTCCACACCACAGGGTTCTTCTTACCGAGGCTTTGATGAACATCTGCAACTGAACTGGTGCTACTGAGCTCTACTTTATGGACAACAGGGAGAAATGGGAACTTCCAGGGATCATTCACTTCATCCTAACAGAGACAGCTGCCTGAGGCTGAGAAATCAGCCCAATACCTGAGCCACCTGAATGGGAATTCTTGTGCTCATCATTACATTTAATAACGCACAGTGCCACAACTTCAGCTGCACAGGGATCCCTGGAGGCACAGAAAATAGCAGGCAATGCCATCCAGCTGTAGCTGCTTCCTTGAGGCAGCTGTGCTGCAGGCATTCCTGTGTGTGCTTGGGAAGAGGCTCTGTGCTGACACATCCCTCAGACAGGACCGTGCAGCTGCTCTGCCTGTTCTGCTCTCCTTCCCCTCCTGTGCCAGGGGAGGGAGACACCATCCCAGAAAATGGGATCTGCCTGTCCTTCCCAGCACCTAAAGCTGGGACAGACATCCTCCAAGGGACAGGCTGCTCCAGAGGTGGATCAGGCACACCACATCCGTCCCCCCACCTCCACCAGCTCCCTTCCATGGTCTCATTCTGGGCAGCGTGAGGCAGTGTGGTGCAGAGGTTGCAGGGTTGGTGGCCCAAAGATCCCAGATCCTGAGAAGGGATCTGGTGGGAGAGCCTGGCATGCTCTGTGTGCCCAGTGCTCAGTGGTGTCTGGCTGCCCTGTGGATTCCCAGTTGCCAGACAGGACCACAAGGTTCTGCTGTGTCTTTTCATGAGGATGAGTGCTCAGCAAGTCTCTCCTTACTCAGCTGTGTCACACCCATGGCACCTTCTGCCTCTGAGAATCTGCCTTTCTGCCCAATTTGGATTAAATTAATTATTAGAGTTAGAAGTTACAGGAAAGGAGACTGAAAAGGCCACGTGCACGGATTTGATTTTATCATCCCTGTGATTGTAGGGGACCAGCCTAAACCCAACCCTTGCAGGAGACAGCACCAGTGCTATGCTAACATCTCCTGGGGGAGAGGACTTGGATCCACCTCCAAATTTAGCCCAGCTCTGCTGAGCTTCTGCTGCTGTTGTCTGGGAGGAGATACACATCATTACCATTACCCCCCTGCTCACTGCTGCTTGAAACCTCCTGTTTGATCCAAGAAATGACTGTAGTTCAGCCTGATAAGCAGCAGAGCCCCAGATGAGCCACATCTGGCCCTCCCCATCTGTGCTTCCTCTCACAGAGCCTCTTCTGAAGCCCCCCTCCAGCACCACCCCTCACCCTCACCTCGTGGCACGCAAAAACCTGCTGGGAGGAGGACACTCACAGAGCTCACACTTGAGCCCATAGGACTTCCCAATCTTGTTGATTCGGACCATTGGGGTGCAGCCAATTTTTTTGAGGATATTGGGCAAGATCTTCTTTTCTTCTGTTCTGAAATAATGCAGGAAAAAAAAAAAACAGTCAAATCAAAGCTATTGTTATGCAACATGAACCAAGAGAAAATCGGAGTGAGGTTTCAGCAACTTTATCAAGGCCAACAAAAGACACCCAAACTCCAAGAGAAAAAGTCCCCATTAACAATTAGTGGCACCAGGAGTCAGTTACAGTTTTCCATCATGAGTTATGAGCACTTTTACATAAAAAGTAAGCTAATTAATTTTCAGGGTTGTTCTGAATTGCCTTGTTCTGCAGGGCCCTAGGCTAGGTCTAGAGTAAATGAGATGATGCTGGCAAGCCTTTGGATTTCGTGCTGTGGGTGAGGAAACCAGGAGACACAGCACAAGACTCCTCCTCTTTCCTCCATCCTACCCAGCCCCACCTCTGTTTCCCACATTTCCAGCTGCCTCTGGGCCAACTGTTGCTGGCCAGGACTCCCAAACTTGCAAGGAGGGCTCCAAGCCATCCTCGCTGAAGGGATGTCAGAACTAGTCTACCTCTGTATCTCTGAAAAAAATTCAAATAATTAACATTCTTGATTGAAACAGCATCTTGTCTTCTCCCTCTGCTTCTGCCCCCAAAACTCAATCAGATTTCACATGGGAACCTCAGGAAGTCCAGGGATTTTTGCTTCATTGGCTGCCACCTGTGGTTCATCCAGAACAGGGAAACAAAACCACCTCCTCCACGCACTGCTGCAAAGGTGTGGCATGTCCCAGTGTATTTCTTTCACTGCTACAGAGTGGGTTATGTTTCAGCTCCTCCTCCAGAAGTGCTGTGAGGGCCTCCTCATCCCCACCCCATTCCCAGAACGGTGTTTGATGTCCAGGGTTGGGGGGATGACAGGATGATTTTTTGCTTTTTCTTTTATACCACTCTTATATACCTTTTAATATAATTTTTATGTATTCTTAGTGCTTTTAGCCTACATACTTGTAATCTTCCAATCCTGATAACTCAGCTCAGACCCACTGTACTCTTAAACCAGGAGACCAAACAGCCTGGGAGCCCCAGACACCAAGGTCCTCTCCAGAACATATTTTGTAAACTCAGACAGGCCCATCCAGGGGGAAGGTTCCTCAGAACAGGGAGCTCACTTGAGCCTCTCATTGGGGAATCTTTGATAGATGTGCTAATTAGCAAGGCTAATAATTGTGTGCATTTTGGTGGAAGGGGGGGGCAGTGTGTGCATTTCGAGGCATTCCACCTGGACAAAGTGCTGTACCCAAGGATTCTGAAATAAATACTGAAGTAAAAACCGCCTTTTCCCCATAAATCGTGTTTTGGTTTTAATTTTAAGACCAGGGAAAGGCAGCAAGGGAATGTCTCTCCATCTGTCTGGTGGTGGGACGGACCCAGCCACTGGCACCACCATGTCACCCTGATGTTAAATTGTTAAAAAAAAAGGAGGTTATCCTGCTCAGAATGATAATTGATGGGGAAAAAAAAAACATTTTTACTGAAAAGAGCTGATTCTATCCTTGGGTGCCAGCTGCAGGGGTTGCACCAAGCGAGTGCCTGGATGCACAGCTTGCTGGATCAGCTCCAGGGCTCTGGATTCCACTCCTCCCTCCTGCATGGGCCAGACCCAGAGGCTGCTCTGGGCTACCCACATGCTGGTGGCTGTGCCCTGGCCTTGTCCTGCCTGGCATGTGGTCAGGCACCACTGTGCAGAGCAGTGCTGCACCTCCCGTGAGCTCCAGTTCCTCACTGGCTGGAGCTGTGTTCCTGTTTTACATCTCTGCACTGCAGGGACGTGTCTGCAGTTCCCCTGACATTTATGGGACGGCCTTATCTTTAGTAGCTTGTCTGTGTCTGGTTTGCAGGGTCATTAAAGCACCTCTTGTCAGGTCTAGTCTGGGCCCTCACGTCACCCTGGGAGGGAAACTGCTGCTGTGAGGGCAAGAACAGCTCAGAGCAAGCACTTTTCTCTGCACTGTGGCCATTTCCTACTGATGTAAAAGCCCAGGCCCTTGCAATCCATTTTCCTGAAAGTCTCTCAGCCACCTGAAATAAGATGCCCCAAACAAGCAGATGCTCTGCAAACCACAGAGCTGAGACTCGAGCCAGCCACACTCTTCTGCAAAATGAAAGGGAGTGAAAAATATCTTGGAGAGGAGGTACTAAGTAGGTTTTGCCATCTGGAAAATAAACCATCATTGACACAACAACCAGCTTCTGGCCATGACCACAACTGTACTTCACCTCCAGGAAAAGGAGCTGAACTGCCCTCTGAAACAAGCAGCACGGAGGAATTACTTACAAGGGAACACAGGAGTGTGGAGACTTGCTGGCAGGCGTTGTGGCTGTCCAAGTGCACTTACTGGGCAAGTTGGGAAGGATCCACGTGCTGTCCTGGCTTCCTGCACCACTGCCATTCACAAGGGGGCACGTCTTACTCAGCTCCTATGTGGTGGAAAGAGAAGTCACACAGACACGTGGGAGAAAAATAGCTGCAGAAGGCAAAAAAAAAGGCATTTGGGTGTGAAGGCAGGGTGGCCAGGCTGCTTGGAGTGTCCTGCTGGCATTTCAACCACACGGATCTAGGTGGATAAGGAGGTTGTAGCCATGGAAGGAGGTTGGAAGGAGATGAACAGATGAAAGGATGTTGTGATGAGGTGGGTGTCAGTCCCTTCTTCCAGGGAGCAAATGATGTGACAAGAGGAAATGGACTCAAGTTGCCCCAGGGGGGAAACATTAGAAAAAAAAATAGATTATACATTAGGAAAAAACTTCATGGAAAGGATTGTAAAGCTTTTGAACAGATTTCCCAGGGAAATGCTGGAAGTGTTCAAAACTCACATGGATATGGCACTCAAGGACACAGACTAAGGGTGAACATGACGGTGGTGGGTTGATGGCTGGACCTGATGACCTTAAAGGTCTTTTCCAACCTTAACAATTGCTTGATTCCATGATAAAATTGCGTTTTTGGAGTGGCATGCTAGACCCCCTACATCATCTGGGCATCATCTCCAGTGTATCTTCCCCATCTCAAAATCATCCTCTCCACTAGAAAGTTTTATGTTTCTAATTTAATTATTTCACACAGAACAGTGTTTTTCACCCTAGCAGTGAAGAACCTGCAGGTAAATCCATCCAGCAATAATTGGAGAATACTTCTATGGTGATGGTGGGACTCAGAGGTCACCTCTACTCTGGCATCCAAGTGTATTAAAACTGAGAAAAAAGGACCAATAGAAATAAAACAGCAAAGGGCAGCAGAGGTGCTCAGGGGCACTGAGCAGCTCCCACAGTAAGTCAGCTTAAAGAGAGGATTCATAAGACTGGAAATGAGACAAGTGGGTGGTGCTGAGAGCAGGCTGTAAATCCTGGGGGAGCGGGAGAAGGTTGTTATTATCAAATAATAAGCAACAAATAATAATGCAGAATGGTTTATCAGGAACAGCTGTAGGGGCAGAGCAGGTAAAAAATGGAGTGAGAAAAGGGATGAACAAGTTTGAAAGGTGGAGTTTAGCTGAGATTTTAAACACACAAGCTGTAATGGCATCAGTGCTCTGCAGGAAGGCAATTTGCTGTGTTGTTTTCTCTGTTTTGCTGGTGCATATACAGGCAAAAGGAGGAGTCTGAGCTTAAAGTTTATTCTCAGCTCCTGCTATGGAGCAATAGCAGAAACAAGGGTTAGAGGCATGTTTGGTATGACCCTCTCTGCTATGATCCTCTCTGCAATCCATCCACTGCCCATCTGTGCTAAGGAAACAACCCACATGGAGAAAAAATGTGATTTTTGGTACCTGGGGGTTCTGCTTCTGGCTTGTTCTCAGAATGAATTTACCTTGATTCAGCCATCAGGGAATAAAGGGACCTTGAGACTCCATAGGGTCATGGATGGAGACTTGTGTCTCACTTCTATTGATGATGAAAGCTGCTGTTAAGCTGCTTGTCTGCCCTGTCTCCCTACACCTCTGTGGCAGTGCATTTTGCAATTAGAGCTAGTGCAACCCTTTCATTACCTGTGCTGCAGCAGGAATGGCCAAAGAAAGAAATGGTCATTCATGTTGTTGGACATTCCTTCTGCATTTAACTTCAGAGTGAGAATTACGATGTCATTTTGAGATCCCATAGAACCAAACCAGTCACTTGAAGAAGAAACATCTCGTTTCTAAATCCAGAGAACTGCCTGTAGTCGGGCCAGACCTGCTGCCATGTGGAGGGGATGTGGGAAATCCAGTTTGGGTGGGGAGCATCACCTTGCCCCACAGGCCATAAAGCCACAGCCCTGCCCCTCCTGAGTCCCCAGGCTCCCTGCAGTGGCCGTGACTCACAGTGGCCAGCACGCTGTTGTGGCTAAGTCCTGATTGTCTGAATTATTTGTGGCTTGACATATGAGCCCAAGGGAAGCCGGAATTACCATTTCTGCCATCCTCCTCCTGCTCTCCACTCGTTTCACCCTCCTGGTGAGAGTTTCTTTGCAGCAGCAGCAGGGCAGGACAGCCCAAGCTCCGTGCCGTGAGTCCCTGGCGGTTTCCACGCCAGCCGGGAGGATGGGGCTGGGGTTTGGTCCCTGAGGGCTGGGCTGTCCCTGGAACACAGAAATACATCACACCGTTACTCCAGCAACACCAGAGGGATGCAACAGCCCATGGTGCATGGCTGAACCTTCTCCTCATCCAGAAGCCCCACAGCATCTCTGAAAATGGAGGTCAACAACCTCGTGCTGCAACCTGGCCCCACAACCAAAGCAGACAGAGAGCTCTGATCCTTCCCCCCCTCTAGGCCCTGAGCCACCTTTTCTATTCCAGAGACACCACCCCCAATCTCAGAAAGCAGCAGGAAATAATGAGGGTGTAGAGCAGTCACTCCAAAGTGCCTTGGATCCTGCAGCTGACAAAACTTTCCTTCCCGGTGCTCTTCCCCCCGCTGACAAACCTGCTGCTTGTTGGGAGAGATTAAAGGAATAAAAATGGTTCCTTTCCTTGCAAGCCAGGATTTGTGTCGGCCTTGAGTGTATCTCCTGAAGCAAATCTGTGTTTACCTAAAAAATTAGCTGGGAAGGAGCAAAAGTCACCTGTGGGTAAAGAAGAGATAACCCTCAGTGTACCAGAGATGGTCAGCATGCTTTCACAACTGAGGCCACCAGTTACCATCCAAAATGCTGGAAAAATAGATTTTATGAGTGTATGTGTTTTCTCCCTTTTCCTGGTGATGCCCATCTCTACGGCAATCGTGGTGGGGTGAAAAGAGACAGGGCAGGAGGGTGAAATTATGGGGGCTGCAGGGCCCCACCACACAAGCCCCCTCTCCCCTCCAGCCCTGGTCCAGGAGGGCTTCATTGTTCCCCACCTTCTAAAATAAGGTTGCATTCTCCTCACTGTGTTCATTTTCCCTGACATCTGATACAAAAAAAAAGTCAAGAATGGGGTTTTCATTTATTCTCTCACTCAAAGCAATTACAGACTTATTTGCTAGACACCCAGAGAACAAAGAAACAACAGCTGGCCCTTGGCTAGGTCAACATCTACATTCCTCTCTGCTGGAGAATTCCTCATGTGTCTCCTCAAGGGCTGGGTAATTCCCGGTGCTGCAGGAATGGCATGGATGTCCTTCCACTTGCAAAACTCTCTCAAATCACTGCATTTCTGTTCCCAGAGTCTGGTTTCATATTTACATTAATATATGTCCAAAAACTCCACAGTGGCTCTGAAGGTAAACTTAACTGCCTGAAGTGTAGAACCCCCAAAATGAGAGGGCAGATGGCCTGTAATGGCTCCAAAGGATGGATACATTCTCTGTGGATGACCAAAACTCTTACCCATGTCCCAGTACTCCTCCCAATCCCTGGCTGAAGCCTCAGGTAAGATCTGGTAAGCCACCAAACACACCTGGCCCACTGCAGGTGTCCTGCCACAACCCCGTTACCTGCTGCTGAATGGAGGATCTTGAGAGGGCACAAGACTGGGCAAAGGATAAATGGAAATCTCCACTGGAGCTGGGAAGCAGGCCAAGAGACCGGGAATGATAGCACCCAGCTGCTGCCACTTAATGAAAATATATGGCAAGGAGCACAGGCTAATGTTTACAGAGCACTTTGCAGATAGGAGATTGCAGTTATCAGGTTATCAGACTGCTCTGATAACTTCAAGGGGAAGAAAATCAAGATGCTCATTAAGTAAACTGAGGGGAAAAATAAGGTGAACTCAGCAAGGCAGAGAGGTACATGCAAGCTCTCCCCATTAGAAGCAAAATGCCTTTTTCTTGCTTTATTCTAAAGAAATGGCATTGCTGCCATTGAGCCAGACGAATGTAACATCAGTTTAACAGAATGATGGAGTGACCCAGGCTGGAAGGGACCTCGGGAGATCCCAGTCCAGCCTCCTGCTCAAATCTGAGGCACCACTGAGTTCAGCCCAGGCTGCTCAGGGCTTTGTCCTCCTTAGATTTGAAAATCTCCAAGGATGGAGCTGTACAAGCTCTGCAGAAGACCCTCTCCACCACCCCACAGACCTCATAGCGTGAAGCCAAATCCTCCCTGCTTGCCTAATTTATTCAGGTCTTACTGAAAGCACAGCTACTCCCCGGGTCAGAGTCAGCCTTTGCACAGGATGGGGAGCAGGGGCTGCCAAATTCCGAGTCTCCCCACGGCACTGAGGGCCCCCATTTCCCAAGGAGTCTGCCAGGAGATAACAGATAAGGCAATACTCACCCCTGCAGCCCGTCAGCTGAGTGCCTGTGCTGAGGCCCAGCCCCAGTTTATATGTGCTGGTGGCAAGGGACACCCGTGAGCTCCGGGAGAGACGCGATTGGGTCCTGCCCCACACCTCACTGTGCCCAGCACCTGATTGCTCCGCGAGGGGAGGTAACTGGGGTGTATAAAAAAAAGATAAGCAATTTATTGTTTGTTTTAATTTGTACTTATCTTCAGGAGTGCTCTGAACCCTCCCTCCCCAGCAGTTTGGTGCTGGTTTTAGAATTCCGCTGCTGTTCTGGTTTTGTGTCTGGCGCTGGGACTTAAACCCAGCTCACCTGTGTCAGCGTGGGCCTTGCTGAATCAGGAGCAGGTGGTGACAGAAATGACATATTGTGTTAGTTGCTGTATCTGGTGGGGACTCTCTGTGTCCCCTGGGATGCTAGGATTATTCTCTGCACCATCTCCAACCTAAACCTCGGCCTCCTGCTTCTCATGAAACTGCTCTACTGTTAAATCAGCTGAGGGCACTGAACACTTTCTGCTCCGTGGTGATTCCCAAACACCAGCTGGGGATCAGGAAATTACCTGGATGCAGATTTTGCTTGAAGAGGAAGAGCTCATGAGAATTTCAGTCCCTCTTTTCCCCACTCCTCCCCAGAGCCAGGGCAGCACACAGAGCTGCCTGGCCCAGGCTGTGGCCGTGCTCCTCCAAAACACAACGGTGAAGGAAACTTCACCACATAAGGCTTGTCAGAATGCTTATTTTGGAACTAAACATTTGAAGACAAGACTGGTGTAGGAATTAGCAGAGGGATGACTTTACCTTTGGTCTTTTTGCAATAAATGAACTCTCTGGAAAACATTGCCAGAGGTAATCCATTGCAGAAAACTCTTGTGGGCTATCTGATGTGACACAGAACATGCAGGTCTCTGATGGAAAAGCAGCAAATAACCCCAACCCCAGCAAGAATTGTGTTTTCTGGGCATTGCAGTTACAGAATAACCCAGCCACCCCTTCCTGGTTGTCTCCTGCAGCAGCATGTGCTCAAAAATAAGATTCTTCCCTTCAGTGACCAAACTGCAAGAAGTCGGTTGCAAGAAGTTTCTTTTCAGCCTGAAAGGAAACAATATTTAGATGGGTATTGGAGGAACAGAAGACGATTTTGAAATAAAATGCTTCCTTTAGAGAAATAAATTTTTTAATTAATTACTTCCTTGCAAAAAAAAAAAGTTTAAATGACAAGTTTGGGGACTTTGAAACAAAAAGGACCCCTTTTTAGGGGTACAAGGTAAAAGCTGCTTACTGCATCTGACCAGAATGCTCAGGCATAGTTGCTGGCTGGGTTTAAACCACGTCTTTTCGGTGCTTGGGTGGGGCTTGAAGGGTTCAGGTGCAGCTGGGGGCATCAGTGGCTGTGCACCCTGGAGCACCCCAGAGTGTGAGGCCCTGGCTGAGCCCACCACAGAGCAGGTCCATCCCTGGAGGAACTGCAGCCAGGGGTAAGGCCACGATGAGCAGGGACATCTCTGGAGGCATTGTGGCTCATGGAGAAGAACATGCACCCCACCAGACATGGGGCTGGGGGTTGCAGGAGGGTTTGGAAGGAACAGCCGATCCCAACTGACCCAATGGATATTCCAGATCATCGTGCTCAGCGTGTAAAGCTGTGGGAGAAGGAAGGAGGGCATTTGCAATGATGGTGTTTGTCTTCCTGAGTCACCACGAGGTGTGATGGAGCCCTTCTGTCCTGGGGGGTGGCTGAACATCTGCCTG
This sequence comes from Vireo altiloquus, assembly GCA_013396875.1. Classification (NCBI taxonomy): domain Eukaryota; kingdom Metazoa; phylum Chordata; class Aves; order Passeriformes; family Vireonidae; genus Vireo; species Vireo altiloquus. The sequence continues at coordinate 64,041 of VZRF01005927.1, read as the reverse complement.
CCATGGGAAGTGGGGAATGAATTCGATTTTGCTTTGATTGTGCACACAGCCAGTGCTTTACCTGTTCCTTTGACTCAGTCCACGAGTTTTCCCAGTTTTACCTTCCTGAGTCTCTCCCTCATCCCACGGTGAGTGGCTGTGTGGGGCTGAGCTGCTGGCTGGGGTTAAACCATGACATTTTCCCACCACCACCATCCCCAGAGCTGCTGTGCAGTCGAGCTCTTTGGCACCACCAGCGCCACAGTCACACACACCAGCAGGTGAGGACAGAAGGTATTTTGACGCAGGTTTTCCTGCTTTGCCTGTGACTGGGTTAAGAGCAAAGGAGGAGCAGAGGGGACTGGCTGGGGTCTGCACTGGCATCTTTGTCATGCTTCCACCCTCGCAGGAACACCAGGTATTTCAGAGCCCGTACACATTATAAAATCTAATTTTACCTTGCTGTTCTGCAGGGCTGGTGTTACTAAGTTGAAAAAACACAAGACAGCACAGGGCACAGGTGCTCTTTCCCCAGCAGGCTTACACTGCCCCATCCTCTACCTGAAGAACTGCCTTGCAGCATTTAACCTGCAAGATTCCACTGGCCAAACATCACCATCCTCAGGCTGGGAAGCAACAACTGGAGAGAGCAATCAGCTGGAAAAAAAAAATGGGGGGAGGCAGCTGAGAACACTGGGATGGCTCAGAGCTTTCACAAGAAGGTGAGACACAAAAGTTCATGCACAGGGACAGGGACTCTGCTTTTAACACCATAAAAATACACCTTGCAGAGGTGGTTTTATAGCACTTACCTCATTTTCCCTCTGAGGGTGGGGAGGTCCTGGCACAGAGAAGCTGTGTCTGCCCCATCCCTGGAAGTGTCCAAGGCCAGGTTGGACATTGGGACTTTGGTAAACCTGGGCTAGTGGAAGGTGTCCCTGCCCACAGCAGGGGGTTGGAACAAGATGATCTTTGATGTTCCTTCCAACCCAAACCACCCTGTAATTCTGTGATGCCCCTGGGGAACCAGCACTCAGGTTTTACTGCTGGGCACTTGCGAGGAGAGATCTTCCATGACCACAGTCATCCCCCCTCAGTGATTTTTCTCCTAGAGGAGATAATCTGGTGTTAAAATGTTCCTGATTCTGCTGTACCAAGTGGGAAGAAATCCACGTTTTCCCCTCCCATGTAATTTAATATTCAAAACGGCTTTATCAAAGCAATTGAAGCTCCACATCAGGGCTTGAGAGGATGTCAGGACAAGGGTTAACAATGTTTTGGGAGGGCCTAGCAAATAATTCAGAGCAGAACAGGCTTTTCCTGGTTCTTGGCTTATTTTTGCCCAGCAGAGAAAAACCATTTTGGCTGTGAGGGCATGAGGCTAAAACTGCTCATGGTTGAGCTGTATTGGGCTGTGAGTTGGAAGAGTTGTGATGGTGCCTGCTATCTGAATAATGTGGGTAAACTGGGAGAAAAGGACACTGTCACTTGCTGTTAAAGATATTTTTTACCTGTTCAACACATTTGGTGTAGAAGTCTTACAGCAGCACAAAACGATGCCAGCTGAAACATGATTTCCAGCTGAAAACACGATTCCGGCTCTCACAGGCCAAGGCAGGAATGGGCTAGAAAAGTTGATTTTTTTGTCACTGCCTTGGAGCAGCCCTTCACACCTACCTGTCTCAGGAGAGGCCACCACTTCCTAGTACAACCCACGGAGCTTTCAGTGCCTCTGACGAGCCTCCTTTGATGGCACATCTGCTGCTGGTGGCTCTGGAGACACGCAGAGGGCAGCGCAGGCCTGCTGGCGGAACCTGAGGCACAAATGGCTCCACACACGCTGGGCTTCCCACCCTTCACAGGTCAGACCCGCTCTGCTTGTGCCGTGGGGCAGATCACCTCATTCCCGTGTCCTGCTGCATCCAAGAGGGTCTCAGGATTGGCACATTGCCAGCCCTGCAGCTTCCCCAGGGATGTGCAGTGTCCATGACAGGGAGAGCAGGGCCGGGTGGTGCCCACAGGGCCCTTGCCCCATTTGTTTGGGCACACAAACCCGGCTGGAGGAGGTGTGAGAGAAGCTATGGCACGTGTTTAGCTCCTGAAAAAGCAGTGAAACCTGCAGCGTACACAGCACTGGGCTTTTCCTGTAACTAGAGGTGGATTTTTCCATGAGAAGGTGTGGTGGCAAGTGAGTTGGCTGCTCTTCCTGTGCTCCACGTCAGGTCCTGTGGGCTCTCCCCTCACCCACCCTCCTCCAGCACGTGACAAAAGGTAGCAGCACTTCCATCGGGAACACGAGTGTGGGTTGGTGGTTGTGTTTATTTTTTTTTTTCTTTTTTTTTTCTTCCCCAAAGGGAATTTATTGCTTTCATAAGGCAGCTTTCTGGACTGAAGTCCTCCCTTTATCTGCAGAGCCAGCACAGCTGATTGTACCCAGTAATTTTCCTGCTGGTGACCCACGAGGAGGGGCAGCTCCTCAGCTGGGCACAGCTCGGTCCCGGGGCTGTCATTAGGCTGTGACTCAGCTGTCAGGAGGTCTTGCAAAAACGGGGTGTGGGCAGCGCCCTGCTCTCAGCTCCTAACCAGGTGCTGAGGAGCCCTTGATGCCTTAAATGGATACCTAAAAACAGAGACTAGACAGGAATAAGGGAATAAAGGAGGGATTTATTTGAAAGGCCTTCAAAGATTGCACCCTGGGGGTTCAGAGGGTCCTGCCTCAGTGGATCCCAAGGTGGATGACAGGTCATGAGTTCTTCACCCTTTTATAGGTTTGGTCTATTTGCATATCAGCAAAAATTTGCCAATTAAAACTTTAGCTAATGATGGAATTTCCCCAAGCTTGCCCTCCTCTCCCCAAGATGAAGGTTTGTAGTTGTTGGGCCCAGGAGGGTCTGGGTGTCCTTGGAGAGCGAGCTGGAGAGGCTTTGTTATGTCAGTGTGAGCATGAGAGAACAGCACTGAACGAGCTCCAGGGAACTGCAGAGTTACACTGGGCACTGCAGGGCTGGGAACAGAGAAAAGTTAAAACCTAAGACATCACCCTGATCTCTCAATAGCTGCACTGGCTGAAACCAGTGGCCTGGTTTAGAGCCTGATGTATCTCACCAGGGTATTTCTTAACCTGTCCAGCTCCATGTCAGCCTGCTGGAAGGTGGAACTTGATCCCTCAGGCTTCCTGCAGCTCTCTGTGCCCGGGTAGCCTTTGGCCTTTTGCTGAAATGGTGTCTCCATGCACAGGAGTGATGCCGGCCTTCCATCCCTGAGAGAGCCCTTCTTTCCCCTCTGAGAGGGCTGCCAAAAGGAAAAGGGAAGGCAGGGATCTGCACCTGCTGCCAGCAATGGCAGCATTTCAGGTATCACATGAGAAGGATGTGCAAGATAAAGTCACCCCATGCTGCTGGATCAGGGGTGAGGAGGTGAAGCTGAGGACAGAGCACTGTCTGTGTGGGGAGGTACCTGAACACCCGGCACGAGAGCAAGGAGTTCATGCTGGCAGGACTGGCCTCTTTGGGGACATGGAAAGAACTCCAGAGTCTCACAGGCCACACACTGAGAGCAAGGGGTCTTTGCATAAATTTCTTACAGTGTAACACACACTTATAAGCTTGAACCGGCATAATAAAAATAAAAAGCTCCAGAGCTATTCTGCAATCAAACAGCTTTTATTGAACTCTTCATATTGTACATTTGTGAACATCTATGTAATAAATACAGCTCATAGTGTTGATTTTTCCCAGCTCCTTGAAACATAAGAAGTCTTCCCTTTCCCTTAGTTGACACTACACAGTAAGGAGAGCTGTTGGATGACAATGTCAGCAAGGACCTGACAGTGAGCCTTGTGTGAGATTTATGAGAGCAAGCAGAAGTTTTCAGAAATGAGCTTGGTGGGCAGATGAGACTGGTGTGGCTGTTTAGAGGAACCCCTGCTAGCCAGGTGCTGGAGTCAGCCACAGCTTGTACAAGAAATGGGAAATAACACTGGACACGATAACGTGAAAATGATTACCATTGCCTGGTAACTGCTTGCAAAATATTGTACAGATTTTACTGAATAGTTGTCTTCAGGTGAGAAAATAAAAAGTATATTTGCAGAGCCAACATTAGGACTGATAATCTCTTACAGTGACAAACAAATACAGCACAACTTGTTGATAAAAATATCCATGTGCAAAATAGTTTTCAGGTTTAGTCAGCACTTGCATAAGCAGCACAGGTAAACAGAAGATGCAGGCACCCACTTCAGAAAAAAAAAAAAATACAGTTCTGTTCAGGCTCTGGCCTTCAAGTTCAGGTAAAAGACGGAACAAACTGCAGGGTCTTTTTTGGTCTTTAGAGCATTTGAAACAAGATAAGCCCAGTTGTAATCAGCCCTACCACAACTAACCAGGACCAGCAGTGAAGTTCTCAGACATGCAAAAAGGCATCACATTTACAAGTTTTGCAGAGGAACTTCAGCCCTGCTGCATTCCCTGTCCCCTTCTCTTTGCTGCCTTCATCCCTGCCACGGGAAAGAGCTCTGGAAAGTTTTTCAGTCGTGCAGGAACTCCATTTATTTACCCAATTCCTCTGGTCACGCCACATTGCTGCTGTGAATAAAAAGGGCCTTTTCCTCCCTGTGCCAGTGCAGAACAGGAGACAGCTCCTGTTCTTAGCAAACCACAGGGGAGCAGGTGAATTTCTTTGGATCCTTTCGCTTACTTGGAATGCTTTAGACTCCCATCCCCTCTTCCCCACCATTTCTAACCACCCCCTATGTCTCAGTCCACAATACTGCCAGTTTTCATGGCACAACAGGGATTAATGTATGAACAGTGAACTAGAAAAACAGATTCAAATCTTTGCACTTTTTTATAACTGACTAATTTGCTGCCCCACCTTTAACTCCTCTCTTGTGCTGCTCTGAAAAGCAGCTTTGGGAACCTCCTTCCACCATTTTCATATTTCTTGCTGAATTCTGTTAGGTCAGGACATGGAGCTTTTACAGGGGAAAAGGACAAACCTCAGCTACTCAAGCACCTCCCTCCCTGCTGCTGTTAGCGAAGACCAGATAGAAAATGGGGAAAAAAATAAAAATCAGATAAAACCCAGTAAAGTAAATATTCAAAGGCAACAGTAATGCCAAAATTAGCAGTGTAGCGGCAGTGACATCTGCAATGGCAGCAAACACTTCAGGCCAGAGCATCTAGTGAAGTACATGGGGTTTTTTACAAGTGTGGGGATCAAAGGATGTAGTAAAAATAAGTAAGAAAGAAGTCTGTCTTCTCTGTAAATTAAGATATGGAAAAGTATCTGACAGTAGGATTTGAAGTAATTGGAAAAGGGGTTTAGAAGCTTGGTTGGAATACTGATGTCTCAAGGGGCACAAGTGACCATTCACAGTCCTGACACAAAGAAGCATCAAGGATGTCAAAAGCACAAGGATCAAAGACCCTGCCCCCTTAACTGTGCAAAGTTATTTATGACCTTGTGAAGCAGCTCAGAAATACATTTTGAAAGGTGAGTTATGAGGCTCTGCCAAGCAGCAGCTGAGGTAGGACCGAGCTGTTCAGCCTAGAAAAGCTATCACAGATTTGAATAGAGGGCTTTAACACACAGGTGCACACATCTGGCACTCACACTGGTCACATCTGGTTCACCTTTCCACTGGTCACAGCACCCAAGCTGGGGCTGCTCCTGCAACAAGGGGCAACAGTGAGAGAGAAATCACTGAACAGCAAAAGGGAGAAAATATTTTTTAAAAAGAAATCAATCACCCTTTAGAACCTTTTTATTATTACTGAAGTTGTACATTTTTAGACTTTATATTAGTTTTTTTCCAGAGCCTTGGGAAAAGTTGTCTTAAATCTTTAGGAGGTGTATGAATTTAATGGTAAACCACAGTTTCAGATAAGGATGAGTCACTTTCTTTCAGCAGCAGCCCCACTCTGAAGGGGTAGCCAGTGCAGGGCTTTTCTCCTGGAATAAGGCACTACAGGGTGGGAGTACCTGAACAAGACTTGGAAGAGTTTGCAGCTCTTGACAGATTATCTTTGGCTTATCTAAAACAGGCACAAAAAAAAGGCACTTTGAGATAAATAAGAGGTTGGGGAGGGAAGAGGAAGGTAATAGATGAAACAGCATGATTTTAAAAAACCTTCAGGCAAGGAGCTTGATCTTACCTTTTAAATCTTTCTACTTGTGCTTACTTAGCAGGATTGGGAAAAAATAGGACTGTGATGGCACGGAAAGCTGGTGCACTGTGTAAAACAGGGCCACTGGTTTATGTTTGTCACTTCACTGCCATACTTCTACTCAAACTAGCTTTTCCTCAGAGCAGATGGTTGGAGCAAGCCTCAGTTGCAGCCCTCAGGATCTTCCTTGTTTTACACTGATGACACCAAAAAGGAAACCCTCCCTTCTTCTCCCCATGCTCCAGTCCCAATTTTGTCTCCACACAGGTAATATCTAACTTAACACTCTTGAATGGGGGAAAAAAAAAATCCAGAACTTTCCAGAGCTCTCTTGGGCCTCTGCTTCAGTAACTCTTTATTTCAACACATTTTATGAATCTCAAACAGCATTTTGGAAAGCCAGCCTTTAGACATAGCAAGTGAGGAACGTACCAGTTAATTTAGGCAATAGTTTTTACACATATATATATATATATAGAGGTAAAAAAATAAATTGTCTTGATAAGAAATATTGCTTAACCTGATTAAGAAACAAGTCCCAGAAGCTGTGCAATACAGCAAGACACACTGGCTGGATAGCTGACACCAGGATAGCTAACTGCTTATTTTCAGAATTAAAAACAACAAAAATAAAACCAACAAGAAAACCCACATTCTACTTAAGACATAAACCTGATTCTTTGTTGGAGATTGCAAAATGTTGAAGAGGCTCCACGTTGCTGCTTGGCTTTAGTTGGATTTCCTCTCCCGCTCCCGTGTGGTCACGAAGTTCAGGAGGTCGATGGCTGTCACGATGCCAAACACCATCTGCCGCTTGCTGGAGGAGCCATCCGTGTGATCTGCACAGAAAGAAAGGGAGTTCTGGCTTCAGGAGGCACAAACACAGCCCCTCCTGGCTTGGTTTTAGTGGCAGTAAAAGCAGGGGCCGAGCCATGGAGCTGTTTGACTCTGGTGATCCTGGCACACAGAGGGGGAACACAAAAGGCACCTTGGCCAAGAGTCACAGAGGAAGTGACAAGGATTTTTGCTCAGAAAGGCTCCTCAGGCAAAGAGACACTGGGACATTATGGAAGGAAGGGTAAGAGTCTGCTTGGATTTATTTTTCTTGACATGAAAATTCAAACCAGGCCGTCTGTTATAAAGTGTATTTTCCTCAAACATTAATTACTTTAAACAGCTGCAAGCGGCATTACCCCACTGGAGCCAGGAGCTGCTTGGATGGCCCAATGGAACCACATTTCGGGGAGGAAACGTGACACAGAAGATGGTTATCTTCCTGCATCCCTATCAAATACAGGATCAGCATAAAAACCACAATACCCCATCTGTATCCAAAACACTTACTATCCATTTACTCTGTGCTGCATTGAGAGCACAGGTTCAAGTGATTTTCTCGTTGTGAGCCTAAGCCGTGACCTGGGAACCAAGTGGCCATGTGACCACTGGCCCTTTATCTATTGTCTAAATTCCTTGTTCCTAAAGTCTGACTGTACTGAGATGTTTAGTCTACTTCTATAATCAGTTTTTTCAGTCAGCTGGACTGTCATGGGCTTTATGTTTACTCAGTCTGTTCCACTGCAAGCTTCCAGTGAGATTCTAGGTTTATAAATAGTCAGCTCAGAGCCAAGAGCACATCCTTATGGAGACTATTGGGAACAACCCCAAGTCTGATGGCTCTTATTCTTCCAGTTATAATTGAGAAGCTGTCAGACAAATTTATCTGGCATGACTTAATATTGTTTTGACTCTCGCTTCTCAGTGTTTGTAACTTTGCAAGTTGTGTGCTATAAGGAAGATGAAACATGACAAAATATTATTCACATATAGGAGTGATATACCCCAGATTTGAAGATTTATTTGGTCTGATTAATCATACAATGGTTTGGGTTGGAAGGGACCTTAAAAATCATCCCATCCCAACCCCTGCCATAGGCAGGGACATCTCCCACTAGAGCAGGTTTGCTCCAAGCCCTGTCCAGCCTGGCTTTGGACACTTCCAGGGATGGAAATTAGTGTTAGTGGCACACAGTTAGACACAGAAAGAGGATTTTGCTTCTGCAGAGCTCATTTACTCATTCACAGTCCCACTTGCTTCTTGTTACCACTCACAGATTTGCTCTCACAAGGTGCAGTACTTTGTACTCACATTGAATTTGTTCATGAACCACCAGAGCAAAGTGATCTATTTCCAGGATGTGAGAGAGTTTCCCCAAGTTGTCTTTCAGGTTAATCTGAAGAGAGAGTTACAAAACTTGGAATGAAACAGTCCTTTCTATGTTTAGATACATAATAATCCCGATACACTTCATGCAGAACTCAAGTCAACACATCAGCATTTGTGTGCTGCTACCACCTCAAGCATGAGAAAACACCAAAAAATCAAGGCCACCTTAAAAGATCAGTTTTCTTCGTTCCTAATTTCCAGGAAAACGAAGCACTACATGAAGTTATTCATTCTGATTCTGTAAACATAATGAATATAATGCAAATCTGAAAAATGCCAGTAATCAAAGATGGTCAAGTGTTCCATGTGTCTCAACAAAAGAAGTTACCATAAAACTCTTTATACTTGGTGATTTTATTCTAGAAGGACTGTGGAAAAGTGAACGAATCAGGCTGCAAATCATTGTGGAAGTGAATATGATCTGCAAAGGCAGAAAAGCCCAAACAAGCCAAAAACAAAACCAAGGGTGAAAGACTGCTCAGCTAACACTGGATTCGGTTGCAAAACAAGGAACTGAGATTTAAGAATTCACCTTTTGTGAAGTTCGACTTTGCTAAGACTGAACAAGAAAGCAGTCTGTGTTAATTCTGCAAAAATACAGATATTTCCAAAACACTTCAGCAATCACCTACTGTGATTATTTTTAGAAATGCCTAAAACTGTTCACACATGATTTAACGTATGAAGCAGCAGCCACAGCTCCATGAACCAGGTGACTCTCCTCAGCACCCACCATCTGACATACTTTTATTGAAGGAATTCACAGCAGAGTCTTGCACTGCAGATTCAAAAAGCCTTTATTCTCAGAGAAATAAATGCCATGGCACAAACAATAGGGCTGCACTGGAACATGGAGCTCTCCACACTGAGTCAGAGGATTCCCAGCAGCCTGTGTTTAAGGGACCAGCCGTGGTGCAGACTGAGGAACCAATCCTTAAACTTGTGGGCCAGGAAAGGAAGGAGGTGGGAAATCTGAATCTGCTGCCACACGGAGTCACCCATCAGCCCCAAATCTGTTTTCAGGAACTGGGCAGGCTACAGACAACCAGGACAAGCAGCCTCTTGGCAGCACTGGGACAACCATGAAGACATAAACATGCCTAGAGATGCTCAGAGGAGATTTAACAGAACTCCCATGGAGTTTTCACCTGTATCACTACTGCTCCTTCAAGCTCCTTAAACATTTTGCCCATGGGTTTTCCCATACAAAAGCTTTGTTTTTAAGCTTACTGAATGTTTAAGGCAATGAGTCTATGCACGTGGTACGACACGACACGTGACTGGGAACCCAAACCACTGGAACTAACATCTGACTGCACAAGGATGGCTCTTCTCTCCAACAGCACTCGTTTGGGTTGGCAAATTATCCTGTGGCTGGTGTTTCAAGTCCCCAGAGCACAACCGTACCAGGGACTTTCAAAAAAGCTACAACCATTCTGCTTCCATTCTAACAGATCGCCCCAAAATTATTCTGGGGATCCTATCAAAGCAGGCTGCCCATGTTATAGAATCATGGAATGGTTTGGGGTGGAAGGGGCCTCAAGGATCATCCAGTTCCAACTCCCTGCCATGGGCAGGGACACCTTCCACTACCCCAGGTTGTTCAGAGCCCCATCCAGCCTGGCCTTGAACACTTCCAGGGAAGGGAAATCCACCTCTCTGAGCAACCAAAAAAAGCCATAAGATCCATCTTTCCAAAAAGTACCTTAGCCCTGGTTTACAGGCTAAGCCTCTTACTTGATTCAGCTGTGGTATCTCATGTAGGATATCAGAAATCACTTTGGTGACAGAGATGATTCATTTTCCCAGTTTCACTCATAAACAAGCCAAATCGCCTTGACTAAAGTGGTAAAAGAAGCAAAATCCACAATACTTCTGAGGTTCTGTGCATTCCACCATGTTTCTCCATTAACCCATCAATTCCAATTGAAAATAACCATTTTTAGTTAACATGTCAGCAGCACCACAGCTTGTGCCGCTCCCCTTCCAGCCTCCACCAAGAAAATATCAGAAGGGAAAAGAAATGGTTAAGCTGTTCTTCACTGAAGAAGCCTTCAAGCTGCCCACGCCAAGAGCCACAACCTCAGAAGTGCAGAGAATTGGCTGATGCAGCCAACACCAGAGCAGCCACAGAAACCATCACACACCACCAGCCCTAGAAACTCTCGAGGTGCCCAAGGGAGGGAGAACATGAACTGAGCAGTTGTGTTACACACCACATTTCCCCATGATGCTGGATTGTCTGCCTGGGGAGGAAAAAATAAATTTGCATTTGTCCATACAGAACCAGCATCCTTGCTCAGCCTCAGGGTGGCTCACAGGTTGAACAGAAGCATTACACACACTTCCAGAACACAGCACTTCCTCTACTCTGGGACAGTGTTGAAACTTAAATCCTGGTGAAAACTAAGCCAAGCATTTCCTGTTTTTAAAAGAAAATTCTGTGCTCAGTAACAGCTGCTGGGATGGTTCCAGGTAAACCTCACCCAGCCTGTGCAGTGTTAGCACACCTACTCTAGCACTTGCAACCAGAGAACCAGGAGCTGCAGAATACAGCTGCTTACCTGTTGGAATTGCTTGTAGATTACTTTTCTGACTTCATCAGAAGGCTTAACTTTTCCAACAAGCAGTGAGGAAAGCATGTTACCCAGGGTAACCATGCCCAGAATCACCCTAGGGAAGGAGAGAGAAGGTAGGGATAAACAACACAAAAGCCTCAGGTGTTCCTGTAGAACAAAGCATCCACTCTCAGCCAGCCTGGAGGAGTCAGTTCAGCTACTTCATGGTAATAATGCAGCATTATTGATGGTACACTTGGATTCTGTGTGTCTGCAGGAGACAGAGTACAGTTTCAGAGGTTCTGGAGACTCACACACAAGGCAGCAGGTGCTGTGGGTCCTTCTGAGCACCAGGCTCTTTGTATCTCTGCTCCTTGAAGCTGGAGAGAGCTACCTGCAATCTCAGAGAGCTTTTGAAAAGCACAATCTACGGAAGTGGATTCACACTCACATCTGTCCTTTTGAAAGGTGTGATGGCCAGAGACAAGCTCACCCCAGCTTGGCTCATCTCCTTTTTTCCTATGAGGATCTACAACAATTCATCCCTCAGGTGAGCACAACTGAGCAACTCTTCAATACTCAGCCTGTCTGCAGGAGACCTGCAGGGTGATAAGGCACATTCCAGCTTGCTGGGAGCACCCTGTTTTATTATAGGGGTCACTGCAGCACTGCACCATAACACAGTGTGCTGAAGAAACTCTGTGAGAGCTCTGATGGAGGTGGGCACGCTTGGGGTAGGTGGTTTTAAACAGGAAATTTTGCTTAGTTAAGTTAAACTGGTATTATTAAAAGAAATTAAATTATCCTGCAGAGACACAATGAGTAATTATATCATAATAATCATTAGAATCGTGTGAAGGGCAGGACAATCCTGGCATGAAAACACAAAGTCCAGCATTGGCGTGTTCAAGGCAACATTTCTGAACTATGTTAATAAATGAAAAAGGATGAGTGAGAAAACACTGTATTTCCAGCATGCATTTAAAAGACATCCCTGAGGAGCTGGTGAGGGAAGTGATAGATATGGAAGAAGAGTGATATATGTGGACATACCCAGATTTATCAACAACTGGTACCTGGTCGAATCCCTTCTCCCGGAGAATTTCCACAGTCTTTTCACAGGTAACAGTTGGAAGCACGGTCAGGGGGGCAGAGAGGCTCAGTTCCTGAACACTGATGTTCCACCACCTGGGGATGGAATGAAAAACAAACCCACGCAAGTCTTATGGAGAGAACAGAACCAGTCCTTCATGCACAGTGGCCTCCAGCACCACAGGAATGACAAAAGGCTGCAAGGAAGAGTCAGGATTCAGCCAGAGTCAGTAAAGCTTCAGGGCTCTCAAGTTTTATTGCCAATATCAGAAAGTCACCGAAGTGTTAGAAGGCTTGAAAATCAAAACCCTTTTCCTCATTTCATCTGTGATTGCAGTGGAGAGCACTCATCTCCTCAATTTCATTATTTATCTCACACAGAAATTGTGCTCCTACTCAAAGACTTATCTGTATTTACAGTCATTACAGGCAGCAATTTAGGGAAGATTCCCTTCCACCTATGTAGACTTCCAGTGCTTTGCACTTAGGAACTCTGATTTTGGAAGGATTCTTTGCATACTACCTTTTCTTTTATTCCAGATATAATGCTTCTCATTTAAAAAAAACAATCTTTAAGTACCAAATTTTCTTCTGCTGCCACACAACTCAAGGAAGGATGTCAACCAATTAAAGCAGATTTGATTAGTAGGTTGATACATCAAGACAATGGCATGGAAGATCAGCTAAATCAAAGGAGAAGTGTAAATTGAAACAAGCTTTAAATTAGCAACTGCCATAAACTTGATTGAATAGACTCATGGAGATCCAAATGGATCTGACAGGCTTACCAAGGTTTGTTGCCAAGGTCTTCTTCTTTCATGAACCCTTTCTGAATCATCCATTTGTCACTCAAGAACTTGGACCTGCAGAGCACCAGGAAGTGAGGAGCTCATTAGCAGGGGTTGAACATCTGACAGCAAACAGAGGCAACAGTTCACAGCTCACTGTCACCAACAGCTAAAGTGTAGCTGGAAATAGACCATCATTTGCCATCCAAGCTTACCAGCCAGGGACATGGGGAAGAAATACTCATGGGAAGAGAAAGGATTCCCATAGGAAACAAAGCTCCAACTGCATCAGCCCCTTGGAATACAACAGAGATACAGCCTGGAATGAAGATCTATCTGCAGCTTCTATTTGTCTAGTACTGAGCTGGGTGCAGCAGGAGTCAGGAAACTCGGCTAAAAGTACCACGTTTTGGCATATGTTTCAATGTGGTTGAAGAAAAAATTCTCAGCACAGCTTGAAGCCCTGACACTTCCACCTTCAGAAACACTCTGAGTGTGGCTGCTGGGCTGCAGGAGTGCTGGATCCTGCTGTGGGCACAGGGACCCTTCCAGGAATGGGATAACCAGTGATCTCCCACAAATAACACAGTGAAAAGCAAGGCCTTCGCTGTGAAAGATGCTAACCAGTGATGATTGTCTCCTGAAATCAGAGCTCAACTTTAAAATGGAAAAGATCCTCCCTGCTCCGTGTCAGACCTTTTCCTTTTTCAGACAGCTCAGAACCTGTGCCCCAAAGACATTCCTTGCTGGGATAACTGGGCGTTATAAGGAGGTTTTAAGGAGGTCTGAGGTCTTTTGCCTCACCCCTCTCCCAGAGAGAAAACCAGCAGGTTTCTTACATGTAGTTCCTGATGGAGTCAGGGCAGATGACAACGCAGCGCTGACCCTCCTTCAGCTCCTTGGCTGCCTTCACAGCCACAGACATGGCACTGCCCGAGCTGCCACCTGCCAGAACACACAGCAGGGGCAAAACCGTCAAACCGCGAAATGACGACGACCAAAAGAGAGGAGGAGAAAGAACAGACGAGCCCAGAGCAAGGAAGACAAGTTCTGAAGCGGAAGGAGGTCTCTGTGATCTGCACAAGGCTTCAGCCACCCATGGTCTACTCGGAGAAAGGCAGAGGGTTCCAGCCTGCCCTTACCGCACAGCAGTCCCTCCTCGCGGATCATCATCCGTGCTAAGGCAAACGACTCCTCGTCATTGCTCTTGTACCACTGGTCCACTGTCTGCAGAGGGGCAGGAGACACAAACAATTCTCTGTTTAGATGAGGAGGGACAGGGGAGCTACACAATCAGTGTAAATTCAGCCCCAGCTCTTTGAGGGAACAGCTGCCCTCGCAGGATGAGCCTGGGTTTCCATCCTCCTCCAAATGCCAAGTGAGTTTTTTGCCAAGGTAAGATGATCACATCAGCACAAGGGGCTCCTAATTGGCACCAGACTGTGAGTCAGCATCAGCTTCCTCCCCTCTTGGAGGGCTTCCCAGGGACACAGGCTCTGCTCAGGACGCAGTCACACCACTTTGTTCACAAGGGGTTGGGATGCTTTATTGGAGGGGATTTCTTTATTGTTTAGTTGTTGGGTTTCTTGTTTGTTTGTTTTTATTGGGTGTGTCTTGTGGTTGGTTTTTTCAGATGTGTTTTGGGGTTTTTTAAGCATAAAATGTGTTCTAGGAAAATGTTATCAACTTGCAGCATTTTGACCTGGCATTGTAAAATGAACATGGCCAGTTCAGAAGCTTTTCAAGGGCTGTTTATGCTGATGGAAAGAACAGGACTAGTTCTGTCTGCTAACCCTTCCATTTCAGCTCAAGAAATACTTCCCCAAGTTCTTTCTCTGCCTTTAACCTCACTCCTGCATCCCAGCAGAGGGCAACGGGCAGTAAACCAAGCAGTGTGACTTACAGATCTATCCAACACTGTGGGGACAAAATCATATCCAATTCCTTCCACTTCATACATCGTCTTGTCAGTCTTGTTCAGTTCTTCTGGTTGAGCGAGGATGGAGCCCTCAGGATCCACACCTATAATCTGGAGATTATAGATAATCTGAGTTTCCACTCAGGCCACCAAGACACACAGTTTTGGAGAGCACAGCCCCTGTGAGCAGTGGCCTTGTCACAGCTGCTGGTGGCACACAGCCAAGTGACAGCAACCTGGTTTCCTGCTCCTCTCTTCCTGGCAAAATTCACCTCCCCTGGGAGAAAAATGCTTTGCTGCTTCTGACCCCTTGGAAACCCATCCCATCTCCTCAGGCTGTGGATACTGATGGCACCACTTATTCTACATGAGTTTTACTTGGTTTAAAAAAAAAACAGGGTTTCCCTGAGACAAGGTTGTCCTCATTCACATGTCAGGCATCATTACAGACAACTCATTTTGTGACAAGTGCAAGCAGATCAATTTTATTTTCTTTACCACTCCCTGCCTGTGTAGGAAAATACTCATGATTGAAGCAGGATCCCAAGTTGTGTGAGGAAATCTAACACATCACTCAGGAAAACACACAGGCTGGTCTCTGGTGTGCAGAGACAATTCCACTGGGCAAAACCACAGCAGCTCCAGAGTAGTTGGGGAAGGCACAGGAGGAAACTCGAGGCTGCAGAGCACACACCAGAGAATGAAGTTTCCCAGACACCCCATGGAGGCATTTGAGGGTCAGTGTTCATCTGCTGAGCCAAACCTGAACTCTGGTCACCAGTGGGAGCAGAGCACAATGATTTCAGACACTCTGAAACCCTCTCTGCAGCCAGAACTACCTTCTAACTGAGAACACCCAAGAGCTTCCCACCGAGACCCAGGGCAGGCTTACAAGGAGTGGGATGTGCCAAGTGGGGCACTTTGAAGAGACACTAAAGAGAAAAGCATTGGGCTTGTCACTTACTTTGCATCCTGGACACTTCTCCTTCAGCTTCCTGGAGATGCCAGTGATGGTACCTCCTGTGCCAGCCGTGGCCACCACCATGTCCACCTTTCCTGTTTAATGGTGTGGGAGAGAAGTGTGAAATCTCCAACAGAATGATGGATTAAAAGCTTGCTTACACCTAAGGATGGACTTTCTTCAACAAAAATGCACAAAGTGGCTGAAAAGGGCACGATAGGGCTCTTTGTTTCCCAGGAGCTGTTACAAGACCTGCCTTGAAACTGCATTGCTCAATCATTTTCTCCACTAAGGGTTTTGAATGTCCACCCAGAGGCCTGGCAAGGCACCAATGTGTGGCCCTTTGGACACAGCTGGAGGTGGCTCACAGAGCTGACAGCTGCAGTGTTCCTGTTACTGTGTTTGCTGATACAGATAATTCATTCTCTAAGTTAAACTGAGCAGCCCATTATGTTTGTTAATTAACTGAGTGAGTGCCAAGAGCATGGGATAGGCATCCCTGGAGAGAAATGTCAACACAACTACTCCCTCATTTTCATGTGAAAAGGACTGTTTTGGTCACTAGCACTCGGAGTGAGAGTGGATGTGACAGTTCATCCCTCTGTCACCACCTACAGCTTTTCTGGTGCATCCACATGACAGCTTTGTTAATTAAAATTTAAAAATTTGATTTTTAAAAGGTCACCAATTCATACACAAAATCAACTGCCTACCAGCCAAAAGAATAACACCCCAGCAAGCAAGGGTAACTGAACAGTGTCTGGCCTGTAAGAGGAAGTAAACAGAAATAAGAAGCCTAAATCTGGAACTCATCTGGACTCTCAGTTTGTGGGGATGGCAGCCTGTAAAAGTGTACTCGCTTTAACTCAAAGTCTGACACAGAAAGACAAGCCAAATCCTCTGAACAGCTAGAGTTTTAGGAGGGAGGAGAACCTTTCACGTGGTCTTCACCTTAATGAAAATTATTTTATTAGCTGATTTTCTTATCAGAGAATCCAATCAGGAAATGTACTGTTTAATAAGGCGGGTCTGGAGCCTTCTATATGACTCCTTTCTATCCCCTATGGAAATGCCCACGTGGCTGCAGCATCACATGGAATGCCTCCAACAGCTCTCAAACCAACTCCTGAGCTGAGGAATGAGCCCAGCTGAAGCTCTCAGCTGCCCAGAGCCAACACTGGAGAGAGCCCTGCAGAGCCAGAGGGTCCTGCTGGTGACAGCTGTGACACAGAGCAGTTTGTGCTCCTGAGGACTCCTAAGTGAAGGTGCTTCCAGCATAATGGAGTATTTGCTCTGGGAATGTTAAAGCACCTATTTCTGTATTTGTGATCTCACAGAACAATGACCCTATTCCACACCAGTCTATCTGTGGTGGTTTTTCCAAGGTAACTTAAGCATCACTGCTTTCTCCACCTGCTCACAAGCAGAAGAGTCTAAAAACCAAAGAATTCTTCTTTAATGGAAAAAAAAAATCATGGCTATGACTACTGAAATAAGGCAATTCTCTAATGCCACGCAGCACATGTATGGGGTTTGCTGAATCAAAATCCCTGCATTCCTCATCCAGCCCAGGTCTCATTCTCCAAGTACAAAACAATGGGACAGTACCAGGAGCTTGCTGAAGGGGTGTTTAGCAGTAGAGCAGACCTACCATCACACTGCTGCAGGATCTCCTCAGCTGTGGTGTCATAGTGTGTCAGGGGGTTGCTGGCATTGCGGTACTAAATTGAAAGACAGAGCAGCCATGAAGTAGACCAGAAATACAAAAATCACATTTTGAGGCAGATCAAAAACATTTCAAATAATCCCCAAGCCCCACAACATCTACACAAACTCTTTGCTGACTGTTTCCTCGTGTATTATCTGGAACCAAGCCTCCTAAGTGACCTAATTTAAGCGCAGTCCTAAGGTGCCAGCACCCTCCCATGCCAAAATCAGTCCTGTCTGTGGGACAGCTACTCTTAGCAACATGACCCCTGTGTCCATTCTTCCTCACAGGATTGCCAACTGAGTGGAAATAGACACCGTTAAGTGTAGCTCTGGCAAACACCAGCTCATTGCTGCTCTCTAGTGACTGTAAAAACTTCCTTTCCTACAGCACGGTGATCGCTCAGCTCCAGTTCCAGATTTGGGGCATCTTCTCCTCCAGAGACACGTGGAGAGCGTTGAACAGACATCCCAGGACACCACAGAGCCTCCTCCATGCTACACCTGCACTTCTGACACCTTGGCTCTCACCTGGTCAAGGATGTGTGCGTTGGGGATTTCGTTCTTCAGCCTCCAGGCTACTCCCACGTGAGATTCAGGAGAATCAAATCTGGCAGTAGTTGGGGTCCTCACAATCTCAGCACCCAGAGCTCTCAGGATATCCACCTGCAGCAAATAAAGGTGGTCACAAAACCCCCAAACCCCCTCAACAGGCTCCCTTCACACTCAGCCCCGAGCCCAGAATATTTGCAGAATATTCGAAGCTTCAGCACTGCCTTCCTTCACCCTCTGTCCAGC
Organism: Vireo altiloquus; assembly: GCA_013396875.1. Lineage (NCBI taxonomy): Eukaryota > Metazoa > Chordata > Aves > Passeriformes > Vireonidae > Vireo > Vireo altiloquus. Next base: position 45,846 of record VZRF01005927.1, on the reverse strand, counting down.
GAGGGCCAGCTAACCCAGGGCACAGGTAACCACTTCAACATGCCAGGCAAACCTCAGGTTGTCTTGACATCTGTATTTAAAACAGTTATGGGAGTTTTCAAAGTGGCAGTGCCGTGGGGATGGTTCTTAAAGCCATTTTCTATCCATGGCTATATGTTGGGAATTGAGAGTAGAAACCTCGACAGAATCTAGTGGGTTTAACCTGAGGCCCTGGGTAGAGTTGGGATTGATGAAACAAGAATAAGTAAAGGCAATAAGTAAAGAAGTATAGATTTGTTGTTTTGTAAGTTAAAGGTATAAGGTGTAAGAAGTTATATTGAGTAAGATAACTCAATAACTCAAGAAGTTATATTCAGTAAGATAGTAGAGTTTAAAAAATAGAAGTGTGATTTTGTAGAATAAGTTAAAAGTTAGTAAAAAATATGTAAAACCATGTAAGTTAAGACATTGGCTAAGAATTACTGCACTGCAGTAGAATAAGGTTAAAATGATAGGTCAGTAAGTAAAAAAAATATATGTGTCAGTTTTCTATTAGTCCAGAAAGTTCTATCTGTCGTGGTAGAGAGACAGCTGGAGATACTTTTTCTGCAATGGACGCTCCATTGTTAACAAAGTTTCACAGCCTAATGAGACTGATGTGCTTATCTGAATTATAAAACAGAAAGAGAAGAAAATTCAGTCTCTCAACTACTTAATGCAAAACCCAACATTTTGGTGCCTCTGTGTGAGGATGACCCCAACAAAACCCACAGCTAGCCAGCCTGGATTTCTGTGGGCACTGGTAACAGCTCCTCGGCAGGGTTTTGCCTGGCCACGAGCCTGCACCCTTGTTGCTGAAGCCCCAGCACTCATCTGCACCAGGAACCCTGCGAGTGCAAACATGCTTATTTTTAAATTCTTGAAAACAGAGGCAGCTCTGACCTTCTCCATGCTCATTTTCTCTGGCATGACGATGATGCAGCGGTAACCCTTCACGGCCGCCGCCAAGGCCAGCCCGATCCCTGCAAGCAAGCAAAGGCACGCAGAGCACTCAGTGAGCAGCAGCAAAGCACAAAACCCACAGTGCCAGCTTTGGCACGCCCTGGCTTTCACCACATTTTCACCAGAGGCTCGAATGGACTGTCTCCAGAGGGGTGGCAAAGGGAATGTTTCTGCCTGTTGGGGAAAACTGGGTTTACAGATGCTGATACTTGTTTGAGGTTCACAGCCAAGAGAAAGTTTAGTCAAGGGTGGGGAAACTTGACATGTGCAAACTGCTGGCTTTACCAAGTACACATCACCTTCCTCCTGTCTCACCCACTTCATTTTTCCAGAGGTAATTTGGGAAAGGAATGTGCTTTAAGACAGAGAAGACTAGAGGAATCACTTTAATTCTGCCAAGAGATCTGTAGAGCCTCCATTGACTCACTTCTGCATAAAGCCTTATTTGGAATGTGCTGAAACTAAGTCCTGTCTAAAAATAAATTATTTAGATGCTGTTTGTGATTGAGGTTCTAATGTACTGTGCCTCTGTGCTACCACAGTGAAGCACCCTGGCTGTTGGAGACAGACACGTCATTTCTACTCTGAAAATCTGCACCTCCTGCCTTCCAGCTGGTCACTGCCTGCACCTGAAGAGCTGAGCTCAGAAGTGTGGAAGAGAAGCTTACACCTGCTATCAGGCCAGCTCTCAGCTGGACAGGCTGAGCTGAGAGGTGTGTGAGGTCAGGCTGCAGCTCCCCTGCTGTTCTGGGCACCAGCACAGGACCAACACATGCAGCTCACCCTACACAGAGACTTCCTTGTCCAAAGCTGGCTCTGTTTGTATGTTTTTATATGGATTACACAGGGGAGAAAAAAAAAAAACCTAATAACCTTTAACAGTTCCTGTAAGAGAAGCATAACTCGCACCTCAAGCAATTCAAGCAGTGTTTAATATATTGGGAAGGGAAACAACTTTTCTCAGTATATTATAGATGAATATGGATGCTCAAATATAAAAATAAATAAGACAGCAGCAGCCTCATTAAAGCCAAAGGCTGAAGTCATCCAGATCTTCCTTATGGTCTGTGAAGAAAGGATTTTGAGATCTGAACTCTAATACTTTGTACTTTTTGCTACTGACCTAGAAATGCAGCAAACATCAAAACAGGACTTTGGCTGAGGGAGAGCTGGGATGCAGAGAGGATGAAAATATAACACATTAGCTCTCACATACAACATACTCAGTAGCTCTGAGCAGTAGAGAGCAAAAGCCAATTCTCTCAGGTTACTGTGTGCCCTGGTCTTTGCTCTTAGATGACAAAAAACATCAGCTTTCTGAAGTTATTTTTCTGTATCTCCTTCAGTTCTGTCTTTTGGGATTCTGTGGCAAGGAGAATAATTTATCAGGTACTGACCCAGAGATGTCATGGTATGACTTTGGCTACTGGAGGAATGCAACACACATGGATATTTTCCACTCCGTGCCATTGTTCAGGAGGTACAGCCACACTCACAAAGGCTTCAGCTGCCCTGAATGCCCCTTGAATCCTCTGATCCATCCCCCCCAGAGCAGCTGCAGAGCAAACAGCAACAGAAGTGACTTCCCAGTTTTCTGCTGCAGGCTGGGGAACTGAGAGCAGCTCATCACCCCAGTGCCTCCAGTAACAAAGAACAAATAAACATCTGCCTAGTCTGTGTCTATCAGAAAGCAGCAGTGGGTGGAAGCCCAGGGAAGAGTTTAGGAACAGGACCAGACATCTCTCCTGAGTATATCAGGCAGGAGAGCAGCTTGTAGCTCACCCCATGAACCTCCTCAGGGGTGGCAGTGTATTTTATATTTAACTATTTTTACTTAACTATATTATGTATTTTATATTTGGCTCAAGGGGGAACATTCCAGGTGTGTTTGACTCCTCACCAGCAGAGCAGCTTAACCACAACAGCTTTGACACAGGAGCCAGAGTTAGCTCCAGACTGCTCAGATCACCACATGCTCTGCCCTGACCCCTGACTTAAGGGGACTGTTCCTTCCTCCAGCCCTCCAAGGAGGAAATGTGGACCCAGGTGGAATCTGTTGACAATCCCAGAGTGCAAGGGCTCTGTCAGTGCTGTGGGAGTGCAGCTCATCTCCCATCTCTCTCCCATGCACCAGCACGGCAAGGGCTGCTCCTCAAACCTGACAGAAGGACTATGGGACTTCCCCAACAAGAAGAAGGGGAAGATCCAGATTCACACCAGTCTTACGGGTGCTTTTTCCCACAACAGCTTCATGAATGCCTGAACAGGACCCAAAGACTCTAGTGAGTCTGGCCTAACACTATTCTTTTAAAGCAAAGAGGTTCTGCAGTTTAGCTAAACTCCCTCCCAGCTGCTCTGGTCAGCACAGGACACTGCAGAATTGTTCCTTGTGTGAGATGGAAGAGGCACTGCTCCCTGCAGGCAGGAAGAGATCCCCTTTCTTCCTGGCACAGCCTCTCACCTCAAACCTGCCTTTTCCAGGAAAACCACCACAGTGTTCCCCTCACTGATGCCTTAAATGGCTACCTAGAAACAGAGACTAGACAGGAGTAAAGGAATAAAGGAGGGATTGATTTGAAAGGCCTTCAGAGGTACACTCTGGGCTCCAGAGGCTCCTGCCTCAGTGCATCCCAAAATGGACAATGACAGCTCACGAGTTCTTCACACTTTGATATCAGCATAAATTCACCAAGCAGAACCCAACCAATGATGGAATTTCCCCAAGCTTTCTCCCTCTCCCCGAGATGATGGTTTATAGTTTTTTGTAAACAGCCTGCATGTCCTTGGAGAGGAAGCTGGAGAGGTTTTGTTATGTCTGTCTTAGTATAAGAGAGCAGCACTTAACGAGCTAAATGGAACTTCAGAGTTACACTGAGCAGTACAGGATTTGAAAAATATAAGTTAAAACCTAAGGCATCCCCACACTTTCCTCAGTCTCTCCATCCCCTACCTGTGTTCCCAGAGGTTGGCTCTATGATGGTGTCTCCAGGTTTCAGGATCCCAGCCTTCTCAGCATCCTCCACCATCCTGAGGCTGATGCGATCCTTCACGCTGCCCCCGGCGTTGAAGTACTCACACTTGGCCACTGCAAACACAAACCAGCAGGGCTGGAAGGGACTTCAAAGCTCATCCAGCTCCACCCCCTGCCACGGGCAGGGACACCTCCCAGCCCCATCCAACCTGGCCTTGAACCTGGTCTTGCCCCTTTCCTGGTAAGTTCTCCCAGCCAAAAAACTTCTGATCAAACTGGAAGTTTCTCCCCATGCTCAGCCTGCACTTTGACTCCAGTACTCCCAGCATTAATCCTTTCACTGTTGGACACCACCTTTCAGGGCTCTGATCACAGCTCCAGATACCTCCAGTATGGTTGGGTTTAAAACCTCAACCAAACAAAAAGAAAACATTCACCAACAGTTTCACCCCTTTAATAATTTTCAGTGATCTTTAGTGATAACTGCAGAGCTGCACTGTGCACACACCAATGAATACTCTGAATAGGAGCAGCAGTCCAAAACTTCACACAACTTCTTTGAATTTAAAAAATTATTTTCCATGAAAAACATTTTGTTTTCTCTTAAAAAAAAAAAAAAAAAAAGGAAAAGCTGCAGGAATTGTTCTCATGAGGTACAAGCTGAAAGATATTTTAGATGACCCAATCCTAAAAAACTGAAAATCTGCCAAGGAAAACCAGGATTTCAGGATTTTTATCTCACCATTTCCTGCCAATTGCCTGCACTCCTATGGCCAGGTTATGGAACACTACTAACCAGAACTACCCAAGTTTCTGAAACAGCGTTAGTTAGTTTGTCCTCTGCCTGCAGCAACTCACAGAGTTCACACTTGAGCCCAAAGTGCTTCCCAATCTTGTTGATCCGCACCAAAGGTGTGTTGCCAACTTTATTCAGGATGTTTGGCAGGATCTTCGGAGGCTCTGGCCTGGTACAAACACAAACAAAGTCAGACTATTCACAGAAGGGTCACACAACAACAACCACACAGCATTTCTGGTGCTTCTTATTTCAACCAGCTTTCTCCTTCTCCTTTATCAGGCTGGTTATTTTAGTTCAAAAGAATACCCGTTGGATAAAAAACCTCACAACATCAAGCCCTTGATCCAAACCAAGGATTAATCAGGCCTGGATTTGTGCAGAAAACCAGCAAATAAGGTAACACTTACAGGGTGGCATGGTGATGGGGGGAGGCAGAGAGGGGTTTCCCAAGCTTCCAGGTGCATTTGCTGGGTGTATCAGGGCGGATCCACTGCCTTTCCTTCTCACTGCCCTTGCAGTTCTCAGTGTCCACCCCACCAGAGACAAAATTTTTGGCAGGTGCATGAGGGCATGAGTTTGTCTCTGGCTTCTTCTGGGAAGGAAGAGTAGGGATTTCATTCTTGGGGGAGGGAGAAGGAAGAGAAAAGAAAAAAATGAAATTAAAATAAAGGAGTTGATGTTTCCATAGTACTGTGAGGACGGGAAAGTGTTTCAGCATCAGCTTGGTTTGCTGAATCCTTATCACCAACATGAGAATCTTGCACTGCAAGTTTGGGAGCAAAAGCTCACCACAGTGCCCTACACAAAGATAATTTAAGCACACATGTGCTCACTGTAACAAGCCTCCACGGATACCAAAAAACCAGGACTATTCTCATGAGAGACACCCCTCCCACACCAAAAGCTCTCAAACAAAACTTCCCCATTCCAAGAAGACTGGAGTACAGCAAGACTACTTGGTGACTGATCAGATGTGCCAGAAGACTCTGCATTGCTGCATGGTGGTCGTGGAGAACTCTTCCAAAAAAGGTTTCAACAGCACCTCAGAGCCCTGTCCAACCTGGCCTTGAAACATGGTCTTGGCCCCTTCCCTGAAAAGTTCTCCATCCAAAGAGCTTCTGATCAAACTGGAAGTTTCTCCCCTTGTTCAGCCTGCACTTTCACTCCAGTACTCCCAGAATTAACACCTTTGGTTTATTTTATTTTTATTTATTAATCCCTTGCCTCCATAGAATTTCAGCGAAACAACCTAGAAATCTCCCTGGAAACAGACAGGGCTCTCCCAAATCCTGGTGATGGAAAGATGGGCAAACAGTATTCCCCAAAGACCTGGGAGTACCTTAGACACAGGAACAGGCCTTTCTGAGACAAACTTCTCCATGGTTTTTGGTGGAGGTGGCGGCACAGGAAACTGGACGTTCTTCAGGAGAACGAGTACTGTGGGTCACGAGACTGGAATCCTCTTCAAAGCTGCAGGTCACGCAAGTTAGAACAAAAAAAACACCCATCAGGAAACTGTCTGTCACGGGGTAAAACCACACACATCTTTTTCACAGGGGAAAAAAAAAAAAAAGAAGCTGCAAAAGTGAAGGCAACTTGTATAAACATGAGTAAAAGTGAAACATGCAGCAGAGGTGTTGTGCAAGACTGATGGAGGCTCGTCCCCTGACCCCGTCCTTCCTGTATTACCTAATCTTCCCTCTGCCCCGTCCTCCACAGCTCAGAGCCAGAAAAGTAAGCACAAAACATCTTTTACCGGACCCTCTGCAACTCCAGAAGCTTGAAAGCCACAAAACGTAATAGGAAATACTTCAGTTCACAGGAAATACAGTCCTAGAGACACAAAGGGCAAAAGGGCCTCATGGTGCTGTCCCCAAAAAACCCTGTACACAACTTTGAGAAAGGCTTTATCCAGGAACAGAGGCCTCTCCATCCTTGAGGAGGACAAAATCTCACAAGTTCGTACCCAAAATTAATTAGTGTTGCACGCACAGCTACAGTGGTGCTGGATATAACACACACAGCAAACAGTTCATGCTTCTAACAGCTTCTTACTCCAGAAATTAGTCAATATAAACCACCAGCAAGTTCATTTCCCCTACCAGTTGGTCACAGAGCCTATTTTTTTTCCTTTCCATTAAAAACAAAAATCTGGTTGAAGTTTTGGAAAGTATGAGGGTTTTTTTTTTCCCTAATATTTGTTTTCTTCATCACTGTTTTGCAGCAAGGTTCAGCTCTTTCCATTACTGAATTATGCTGGAAAGGGTCCCTGGCCTCATCCTCCTTCTGACAGATGCACACAAAACACACACTTAGATCTCACAGATTTGATGGTCTGGTGAGAAAAGTGGAAAAAATCTTAAACCACAGTATCAGTGACCTTTTGTAGTTGATCCTGCAAGTTAACACGGGCCACTGACCACTGCTGCCTTAGGCACACCAGTGCCCTTCCTGCATGCTGGTTTGAAGAAAATGCCTAAAGCATTTAAGCTGCTCTCCTTGAGGAAAATAAAAACACCCTCTGAAAGGATCAACTTGCCAGATTAAGGCTTGAAATAATTTTCCTTCAAGAGACAAAGATTTCCATGCCACCAAAATCATACAATTCTATTTAATCAGGTTAATGCATGCCCAAGAGCCAAGGTGGACTATAACCTGTCACAGACTACTGACCAGGGTTAGACTGAGAGACACCAGTCTAAAAAAGCAAAGATCTCATGAATACACAAAATCTAACACCAACCAGTCATGGCTACCAGAAATCATCTTACTTCCAGCTCCAGAGCAAAACCCAGCTCTCGTTTCTCTTTCCAGGTGGTTCCTGGTTCACAGTTCAGAGTATCAGTGGGGTTTTTTTTGTAAAGGAAAAATACTGGAGGACTTTTCAAGGTTTCCTATGAGGCACATGGTCCCTCAGACAGCTGGCATGAAACACTGGACACAGACACTGCCTCTGCCACAGGTAACACTGACAATATTGACAAAGTCCAGCTAAAAAGGGGACCTTGCTGCCAAAAGATCAAATTATTTCAAAATGGAGGAGGAAAGCAGCAAGGGCTTAGAGACAGGAAACTACAGATTTTGTTCCAAGTTTTCATAAAATAGGAGAACAAAACCTCCAAAAGCTTTAAAACACCAGCTCTCAGTGTCTTTCAAGAGTGTCCAAAATCTGAGATGAAAAGGGGAAAAAGTTCATTGCAGAAAAAAATTTTAAGAGGTTTTCATTACTTGTTTTTTGTATTGATGGCATGAAAGAAATAAATGTGGCTCTCAAAAAGCTGCCTTTTGGACAATTCCCTTGGGTCTGGCCAAGGCAGTAGCATCCAGTTACCTTTATTGTAAGGCAAAAAGATTAATAATTTACCAACATTAACTCCCATCACTAGGGAGTTGGCTAGGCTCTTGTTCTAACTGTTAGCCAAACCCATTAGCTTTCCATTCCCTTACCATCCTAGTCCACTCGGGTTTGGATTTTTAGGAGCAGTCAGGGTCAGGCGTAGCATCTCCTATTCACTCATCATCATAGCCCGTTACAGGGCCAGGCTTCTTGTCTTGCAAAAGCAGTTGTGGTCGAGCATAGCAGCCAACACCCAACTTTTATTAATCTATACTTTATACTAAAGCACCTATGTTAAAAGAATTCTGTTTCATATGTTGAAGGAGTCCTGTGCTTAAAGGAGTCCTGCGTATCAAGGGGAATACTCCCAAAACTAGTTGGGGATGTGGGTAGAGTCTAACTAGAAAAGCCTGACTAGCTCCTGCCATCATATCTGCAGATCACAAAAGGCAAAAAACCCCCCAAAAAATTAATCAGAAAGACAATTTACAAAGCCACTTAAACCTAAGTCATGTAGGGGAGTGGGACTGAGAGTGGTACTCAGAGATCCAGAAAGTCTTGTGGGCAAGGCTCACATCCCTGGATCCATCTCCACAGGGAACCCAAGACCTAAACTATTTCTCAGCTCCTAGAGAGCAGGACTGAGGGCCAGGGAGTGAAATTAATCCCCAGGCAGCCTGAGCTGAACTCAGTGCACGGATGAGTCAGGAGCTGTGGTCTCTACGGCTGTTGACAGTGTATGGTATCAGCACTAATGTACTGTACTATTTAAACATCCCGTGTGCAACAACCAAATTAACTGGAGTCTGGCCTGGAGCACAGATGAAGCTGTCTAAAAAGCAGGTGTAAGAGCTGAATCAGAGGGAGATGCCCCCAGGGATGACTGCTCAGCCAGAGATGAGATGCAAAATTCCATTATGCTGCGGCCTGAGCAAGGGAAACTTGATGACGTTAAGCAGGCACAAATAAGCCACTGCAGAAGAGTTGTTCTGCTCACCCTGAGCACCCTGAGGGGTCTTACAAAGCTGTAGGGTCTTTGTAGATAACCACATGCAGCAGTACCCATCCAGTTTATAGGTTCTGCTATAAGAGATTCAGGAGAGAGTCAAACATCTGGTTTGTTTTCTTCTGTGGTTTTTCTGTGAGGGTGTGTGTGTCCTTGCTGCTTCCCCAGGAGCAGCCATCCCTCCTGTGTCAGGAGATAGCAAATGACCTGAAGTAACAGGGGAACAAATTAACAGCATCTGGCTCTAGGAAGATATCCCTCCAGATTCCAAAGTCTTATTTCCATTTTCTCCTACAGAGCATGCACATCCTCTCAATGATCACTCTTTAGAAGCCAGACTGGCTCACTCAGAACTTCCCAACAGGAAAGGGCAGTTCTTTAATGCCCTCACCTCTGTAACATTGCAAAAATTAAACTCTGGCAGCAAAGCAACTTCCACTGCTGTGGCAATTGTTACTCCAGAAATCAGTCAGAGAGAAAAGGGAAGTGTTCAGTTTGCTGTGCCTGCAGCCCCCACACAGGTATCTTCTGACAGCTCCATTTCCTGAGTTCACTCCAACCCTGTCTAGACTTGACCTGGTAAGTCTTCTGAGTGAAGACTGATGTCTTCAGGAGCACAGCAGCATTAGAGAAAAGACTCGAGAATGCTCCATCTGCATTTTTATCTGTTGCAATCAGAAACTTTCACTATTTCTTTCCCTGCTTCTAGCTCCCCCTCCTTAGCACACAGAGATGGACCAACACTGCAGCCTGGACAGTGCTTTGGATCTGCCCAGCCCACCAAGCACAGGGAGAGGAGGATTCCAGGTAGGATGACAGAGGCTCAGAGATTACACAAGTTGACCAGCATGACAAAAAGAGGGAGCTGGAGCTCTTTTCTCAATTTCTGAGTAGATCGGTAAGACAGGTAGAAGCACAGCTCCCCTCCTCCAGCATTATGGTGCCTCCTGCAAGGCTTCACAATTACTGTTGTGCCAGGGACCTCTGATAAAGGCTGGCAGAGAGCTGGCCAGGAAGGCAGCTCCTTGGCTGATGCGTGCGTTGTGGGAAAGACCAGCTGCCACCACTCTGGCTGCTCACGGGGAGCTTTCAGCAGGATCCCCAGAGCAGCCACGAGCATGGCACTGCTGTGTGCCTGGTTCCTGTGTTCACATGCAGGCCACGGGCCACTAGCCAGCCCATGGCAGCCACGCTGGTAGAGGGTGCTGTGCTGCCAGCGCCAGGTCAGTGACGTCCCTGAGCCCGCACAGTCCAGGACATGGGTTCCTCATGACCCTGGCTGCCACCACCCTTGTTAGAAGCACACTCTGGCTTCTGGAAAGCTGGGTAACTCACAGAGAGTATGGCAGGATACTTAGAGCCACCAGCTCTTAGTATGGCAAAGGATACCGAGTGCCTGGACCTACACTGGCACCTAAACCACACCTCAGCAGTGGTGATCTCACTACAGCAGTTCCCCTGCCGAGAAACTCCAGGTTCTGAGCAGATCCCAGTCTCCCTTTCCTCTCTCACATAAGATCCCCACGTTTCACCTGTCTCCACGCTCTGTGTTTTTCCATCTTTCCAAAGCGCAAGCTCTGCGGAACACGGAGCTCTCACGCTTCAGATCAGAAAACAGATTCATTGCAAGGGTAAACAGAGTGAGCAACTTTACTGGAACGGAGCCCAGCACTCCAAAACCTCCATGGTCAAAGGCTTTAGGATTACAGAGGCACACAGTAGACTAGATACTCAACCCGAACAGAGGAAGAATCACTCGTCTTTCCAGTTGCAGCTGGTTCAAGGCACCGGGAGCATTATTAACACTGCTACTGAACAGCTCCCTCAGGTCCTAGTCAACTTCAGATCCTCCCCGAATCGGGGAGAGGTAATATATCAAATCAAATGCAAAAAATAAGCTTCACAGTCCAGTGCATTAGCCAGACTTGCAAAAAAAAAAAACTTTGCAGGTGAACCTCATGGCACCCAGGAGAACAATGGGCGACACGCCAAGAGCAGCTGGAGAGCCGGTGCCAAACCCCGAAGGAAATCCAAAAGGCACAAAGTCCTCTCGTGAACCTGTACGAAAAGCAGAGAGCCCATCTCTCCTCCGGGCTCAGAAGAGGCGCTCCTAGACACCCTCCGGCCTGTCCTGGGTATCCCCAGCAGAGCCAGCACCTCCGGGGGCGGCTCCGGGGCTCCCCTTATCCGCAGCTGCCTCTTCCCTTCATTACAAAACCAAAACAGAAGCCCAGCTGTGTGGCACCACCACAGTCACAGAACGGGTCGGGCTGGAAGGGACCACGGTGCGGCATCTGGTCCAAACTCCCTGCGCAAGCGGAGCCATCCCGGAGCACATGGCACGGGATCGCATCCAGACGGTTCTGGAATATCCTCACGCAGGGAGACTCCACAGCCTCTGTGGGCAATCCGCTGCAGTCCGCAACCCTCCATCCTCCATCCCCTCTGGGATGTGGGGCACGGCCAGCCCCAGCTCTCTCCCCCCTCCGCCACATCCCGTTCCCGCGGATGATGCAACGTGCGGCCATCGGGATGCGCCGGCCCTCGCCCTCCCCTGCGCTACGGTCTGCACCTCACCCGCGCGATCCGGACGCTGCCCAGGACACCGCCGCTGTAGGGATGGTGGGGATGGTGACTGTGAGGAGGATGAAGATGACGATGAAGATGATGAGGAGGAGGAGGATGAAGATGCGGAGGATGCGCGGGGTTTAAGTGGAGCCCGCGAGCCCCCGGCCCCGCCCNGGCGGGAGCGGCACGACGAGTCCTGATTGGTCAGTGCAGGGGCGTTGGCGATTCCGAGCCAGCCAATGGGAGCGCGGTGCGCGGCCGCGGGGCTGGAGCGCCCGGGGATGTCCGGGGATGTCCAGGGATGCCCGGGGATGCCCGGGGATGTCCAGGGATGCCTGGCGATGTCCAGGGATGTCCGGCGATGCCCGGGGATGTCCGGCGATGTCCAGGGGTGTCCGGCGATGTCCGGCGGTGT